>CAKAOJ020000421.1:155000-320000 GCA_916701645.2 Sebastolobus alascanus | reverse complement strand
ATCTATGGTCCATACATCTATGGTTCATACATCTATGGTTCACTCATCTATGGTCCATGCATCTATGGTTCATACATCTATGGTTCATACATCTATGGTCCATACATCTATGGTTCATACATCTATGGTTCACACATCTATGGTCCATACATCTATGGTTCACACATCTATGGTCCATACATCTATGGTTCACACATCTATGGTTCACACATCTATGGTCCATACATCTATGGTTCATACATCTATGGTTCACACATCTATGGTCCATACTTTACTTTACTTTACTTTATTTGGATCCCCATTAGCTGCCACCAGGGTAGCAGCTACTCTTCCTGGGGTCCACAAACAACAAAAACATAACATATAACAATACATATAAAACATTTAAAAAACAACAACAGAAACGTAACATATATCATATAGCAATGCATATAACACATTTAAAAAAAAACAAAAAAAAAAAACACAATAAAAACAAAAACATGAGAAAATAAAATAAAAGAAGAAAAACAAACAAAAACTGCAGAGAAAAACAAACAAACAAAAAACTACAAACAAACAAAATCAACCTGCAATCCCTCATGTTGGTTCAGGTCGGCCACCAGGGTAATTTTTATTGTGATTTTTTAGTAATTTCTTAAAACTTGCCTTGCTAGGTGCTTCAGTGATCATAGTAGGCAGCTTGTTCCACATTGTGATAGCCCTATACATAACAGATCTGCACACTGCATCCGTTCTGGGTTTTGGCTTGACTAGATCACCCCTAGTGGCCTGTCTCGTAGTGTGACTGTGTTGATCTCTCACATAATTTATTTGGGAGTATAGACCATTTGGTTGTTTACTATAACAGATATTCCTAAAGAAACACATTAAATTGCATGCCAACCTCTCCTCTACTCTGAGCCATGAGAGCCTGGCATGCATTTTGTCGATACTTTGCCTCACATGTAGCGGACAGTGCAGTGCGAGCCTTGCAGCTTTATTTTGAGCATACATCTATGGTTCATACATCTTTGGTTCACGCATCTATGGTTCACGCATCTATGGTTCACGCATCTATGGTTCACGCATCTATGGTTCACTCATC
The DNA here is from genome assembly GCA_916701645.2 of Sebastolobus alascanus. Lineage (NCBI taxonomy): Eukaryota > Metazoa > Chordata > Actinopteri > Perciformes > Sebastidae > Sebastolobus > Sebastolobus alascanus. Next base: position 318,913 of record CAKAOJ020000421.1, on the reverse strand, counting down.
TATGGTTCATACATCTATGGTTCATCTATGGTTCATCTATGGTTCACACATCTATGGTTCATACATCTATGGTTCATACATCTATGGCTCATACATCTATGGTCCATACATCTATGGTCCATACATCTATGGTTCACACATCTATGGTTCACACATCTATGGTCCATACATCTATGGCTCATACATCTATGGTTCACACATCTATGGTTCACACATCTATGGTTCATACATCTATGGTTCATCTATGGTTCATCTATGGTTCACACATCTATGGTTCACACATCTATGGTTCATACATCTATGGTTCATCTATGGTTCATCTATGGTTCACACATCTATGGTTCATACATCTATGGTTCATACATCTATGGTTCATCTATGGTTCATACATCTATGGTTCATCTATGGTTCATACATCTATGGTTCACACATCTATGGTTCATCTATGGTTCATCTGTGGCTCATACATCTATGGTTCATACATCTTGGTTCATACATCTATGTTCATTCTATGGTTCTAACTTCTATTGTTCTACTCTATGTTCATACATCTCTGTTCACACATCTCTGGTTCATCTATGGTTCATTCTGTGGCTCATAATCTATGGTTTCCTACATCACATCATGGGATGGAGGTCGGATGTAGAACCCTGGAGTCAAGCCTTCATATTGCTTCATGTGGCTTCATGTGCCTTCATGTGCCTTCTATATGAAGGTATATGAAGCTACCTGAGGTTATACCACGAAACGATCATACTTCTACCATGTAACTGTATCTTATAACAACTGTCATTATACCAGTACTTCATACTTATCATGTACTTCATCTTAACATAATGTCAATTAAACATAATGTCATACTTAACATAACTGTGATCAACATACTGCAACATACCAGTAACTGTCTCTTTCAGTACTGTATCTTATCATTAATGTTATCTTATGCAACTCAGTGTATCTTATACCTGTACTGTATACTTATACCATTAACTGTATACTTTCATGTACTTGATACTTATCCCATTTAACTGTCATACTTATACCATTGTAACTGTTGATACTTATGCCATATAATGTGATACTTTATACCTATGTAACTGTCAACTTATACAAGTAACTGTCATCCTTATAACCACGTAAACTGTGATAACTATACCACGTAACTGATTATACTTATACACGTAACTGTCATACTTATACCTTGTAGCTGTGATACTTATACCCATGTAACTGTGATACTTATCCATGTAACTGTGATACTTATACCAGTAAACTGTCATACTTATACCCTTAACTGTGATACTCTATAACACGTAACTGTGATACTTATACCACGTAACTGTGATACTTATACCACGTAACTGTGATACTTACTTACCACGTAACTGTTATACTTATACCACGTAACTGTGATACTTATACCACGTAACTGTCATACTTATACCATGTAACTGTTATACTTATACCACGTAACTGTCATACTTATACCACGTAACTGTCATACTTATACCATGTAACTGTCATACTTATACCAAGTAACTGTGATACTTATACCACGTAACTCTCATACTTATACCACGTAACTGTGATACTTATACCACGTAACTGTGATACTTATACCATGTAACTGTGATACTTATACCACGTAACTGTGATACTTATACCATGTAACTGTGATACTTATACCACGTAACTGTGATACTTATACCACGTAACTGTGATACTTATACCACGTAACTGTGATACTTATACCACGTAACTGTGATACTTATACCACGTAACTGTTATACTTATACCACGTAACTGTTATACTTATACCACGTAACTGTTATACTTATACCACGTAACTGTGATACTTATACCACGTAACTGTGATACTTATACCACGTAACTGTGATACTTAAACCACGTAACTGTTATACTTATACCACGTAACTGTTATACTTATACCACGTAACTGTCATACTTATACCACGTAACTGTGATACTTATACCACGTAACTGTGATACTTAAACCACGTAACTGTTATACTTATACCACGTAACTGTTATACTTATACCATGTAACTGTGATACTTATACCACGTAACTGTGATACTTATACCACGTAACTGTTATACTTATACCACGTAACTGTGATACTTATACCACGTAACTGTTATACTTATACCACGTAACTGTGATACTTATACCACGTAACTGTTATACTTATACCACGTAACTGTCATACTTATACCATGTAGCTGTGATACTTATACCATGTAACTGTGATACTTATACCATGTAACTGTGATACTTATACAACGTAACTGTGATACTTATCCCATATAACTGTGATACTTATACAACGTAACTGTGATACTTATACCATGTAACTGTGATACTTATACAACGTAACTGTGATACTTATACCACGTAACTGTTATACTTATACCATGTAACTGTGATACTTATACCATGTAACTGTGATACTTATACCACGTAACTGTGATACTTATACCATGTAACTGTGATACTTATACCATGTAACTGTGATACTTATACCACGTAACTGTGATACTTATACCACGTAACTGTGATACTTATACCACGTAACTGTCATACTTATACCATGTAACTGTGATACTTATACCACGTACCTGTGATACTTATACCACGTACCTGTGATACTTATACCACGTAACTGTGATACTTATACCACGTAACTGTGATACTTATACCACAGGAGATTGGGTTCTGGTTCTCTTTATGCATCACAGTTCAACAACCGTCTGGACGCAAAGGCAAGGTGACGTCAGAGCAGCCCAGCTGTGTGTGTGTGTGTGTGTGTGTGTGTGTGTGTGTGTGTGTGTGTGTGTGTGTGTGTGTGTGTGTGTGTGTGTGTGTGTGTGTGTGTGTGTGGGTGCGTGTAGCTCTCACACAACACGGAAGTGGAGACAACATGTCGCTGAACTGAAGGCACGAACAGACACAGAACCGTCGCCTGTTCCTCTGAGGTGAGTCTTTATATCCCGGTACCGAGTGTTTCTATCCCGGTGCCGAGCCGCGGAGTGTTTCTATCCCGGTGCCGAGCCGCGGAGTGTTTATATCCCGGTGCCGAGCCGCGGAGTGTTTCTATCCCGGTGCCGAGCCACGGAGTGTTTCTATCCCGGTGCCGAGCCACGGAGTCTTTATATCCCGGTGCCGAGCCACGGAGTCTTTATATCCCGGTGCCGAGCCACGGAGTCTTTATATCCCGGTACCGAGTGTTTATATCCCGGTGCCGAGCCACGGAGTGTTTATATCCCGGTGCCGAGCCACGGAGTCTTTATATCCCGGTGCCGAGCGGCGGGTGACCGTGGCTCGGTACCGGGATATAAACACTCCGGGGCTCGGTACCGGGTGATCCAGCCGTGATGTGGTTTAGCTCGTTAGAATGAGCAGGAAGCTGCTGGTGTGAGAATACTGTGTGTATGATGTACTGTGTGTATAATGTACTGTGTGTATGATGTACTGTGTGTATGATGTACTGTGTGTATAATGTACTGTGTGTATGATGTACTGTGTGTGTGATGTACTGTTTGTATGATGTACTGTGTGTGTGATGTACTGTGTGTATGATGTACTGTGTGTATAATGTACTGTGTGTATGATGTACTGTTTGTATGATGTACTGTGTGTGTGATGTACTGTGTGTATGATGTACTGTGTGTATAATGTACTGTGTGTATGATGTACTGTGTGTGTGATGTACTGTGTGTATGATGTACTGTGTGTATAATGTACTGTGTGTATGATGTACTGTGTGTGTGATGTACTGTGTGTATGATGTACTGTGTGTATAATGTACTGTGTGTATGATGTACTGTGTGTATGATGTACTGTGTGTATGATGTACTGTGTGTGTGATGTACTGTGTGTATGATGTACTGTGTGTGCGATGTACTGTGTGTATGATGTACTGTGTGTATAATGTACTATGTGTATGATGTACTGTGTGTATGATGTACTGTGTGTATGATGTACTGTGTGTATAACTACTCGTGTGTATGATGTACTGTGTGTATAACTACTGTGTATGATGTACTGTGTGTATGATGTACTGTGTGTATGATGTACTGTGTGTATAATGTACTGTGTGTATGATGTACTGTGTGTGTGATGTACTGTGTGTATGATGTACTGTGTTTGTGATGTACTGTGTGTATGATGTACTGTGTGTATGATGTACTGTGTGTATAATGTACTGTGTGTATGATGTACTGTGTGTATAACTACTCGTGTGTATGATGTACTGTGTGTATAACTACTGTGTGTATGATGTACTGTGTGTATGATGTACTGTGTGTTTGATGTACTGTGTGTATAACTACTCGTGTGTATGATGTACTGTGTGTATAACTACTGTGTGTATGATGTACTGTGTGGATAACTACTGTGTGTATGATGTACTGTGTGTATGATGTACTGTGTGTATGATGTACTGTGTGTATGATGTACTGTGTGTATAATGTACTGTGTGTATGATGTACTGTGTGTATGATGTACTGTGTGTATAATGTACTGTAGCTCCGTTAAAGAGCTGCTCAGAGACCTGTGAGGTGTCTCTGTCCTCTGGGTTCACTGGGTCCACTGGGTCCACTGGTTCCACTGGGTCCACTGGGTCCTCTCTGTCCTCTGGGTCCTCTCTGTCCTCTGGGTCCTCTCTGTCCTCTGGGTCCACTGGGTCCTCTCTGTCCACTGGGTCCACTGGTTCCACTGGGTCCACTGGGTCCACTGGGTCCTCTCTGTCCTCTGGGTCCACTGGGTCCTCTGGGTCCACTGGGTCCTCGTCCTGTCCACTGGGTCCACGGTCCACTGGGTCCTCTCTGTCCTCTGGGTCCACTGGGTCCACTGGGTCCTCTCTGTCCACTGGGTCCACTGGGTCCACTGGTTCCACTGGGTCCACTGGGTCCACTGGGTCCTCTCTGTCCACTGGGTCCACTGGTTCCACTGGGTCCACTGGGTCCACTGGGTCCACTGGGTCCTCTCTGTCCACTGGGTCCACTGGGTCCACTGGGTCCTCTGGGTCCACTGGGTCCACTGGGTCCACTGGGTCCACTGGGTCCACTGGGTCCTCTCTGTCCACTGGGTCCACTGGGTCCACTGGGTCCTCTCTGTCCACTGGGTCCACTGGGTCCACTGGGTCCTCTCTGTCCACTGGGTCCACTGGGTCCACTGGGTCCACTGGGTCCTCTCTGTCCTCTGGGTCCACTGGGTCCACTCGGTCCACTGGGTCCTCTCTGTCCACTGGGTCCACTGGGTCCACTGGGTCCACTGGGTACACTGGGTCCACTGGGTCCACTGGGTCCTCTCTGTCCTCTGGGTCCACTGGGTCCACTGGGTCCTCTCTGTCCACTGGGTCCACTGGGTCCACTGGGTCCACTGGGTCCACTGGTTCCACTGGGTCCACTGGGTCCTCTGGGTCCACTGGGTCCTCTCTGTCCACTGGGTCCTCTCTGTCCACTGGGTCCACTGGGTCCACTGGGTCCTCTCTGTCCACTGGGTCCTCTCTGTCCACTGGGTCCACTGGGTCCACTGGGTCCTCTCTGTCCACTGGGTCCACTGGGTCCACTGGGTCCACTGGGTCCACTGGGTCCTCTCTGTCCACTGGGTCCTCTCTGTCCACTGGGTCCACTGGGTCCACTGGGTCCACTGGGTCCACTGGGTCCACTGGGTCCTCTCTGTCCACTGGGTCCACTGGGTCCACTGGGTCCTCTCTGTCCACTGGGTCCACTGGTTCCACTGGGTCCACTGGGTCCACTGGGTCCTCTCTGTCCACTGGGTCCACTGGGTCCACTGGGTCCACTGGGTCCTCTCTGTCCTCTGGGTCCACTCGGTCCACTGGGTCCTCTCTGTCCACTGGGTCCACTGGGTCCACTGGGTCCACTGGGTCCACTGGGTCCTCTCTGTCCACTGGGTCCACTGGGTCCACTGGGTCCACTGGGTCCTTCTCACTTTTTTATTACTCTTCTAAAACCTGTGTGAAACTTGGACAGGTGAGCCGGCTCTTTATTATCTGATGAGGTTTAAACTGAACAGTAGAAACAAAATGTCAGATGACTGAATGAGCCTTTTACACCACTGATGGACTTCTTTATTTCCCCGTCTCCTTCTTTGTCTCCTCAGCTACACCTGTCTCCTCCACCTTGCTTCTTCACCGCTCTACCATGTGTCCTCCAGCAGCTTCCTCTGAGACGGAGATGATCCGAGGCAGCTCCGCCATGTCAGCGTGTCCCCCGTACGCCTCCTCAGCCTGAGCCCGAATCTGCTGCCCAGCACTGTCACTGTCAATATTCACATCCCAACATGGCCTCTGTTCCTCCGGGGATCCGCCTGCTGGTGTCCTTCGACAGGGACCAGTGGTAAGTCTGAACCTGTCTGTCTGACTGTCTGTCTGTCTGTCTGTGTTTAACAGGGTAAAGTCTCTTTACTTGTTAGTCTCACTGTCTTTATATGAGTTTTCATTTCTGCCATCACTGTGGAACTAATGTGAAAGTGTGAATTGTTTCTGTCTATTTGAATGTGTGTGCACGTGTACTAGAATGTTTCCCCATCCAAGACTATTTCTACAAGATCTCACAGTTTATGAAGAGATTATTTATTTAGATATTTCTGTGTAATATGGTTCAGTGTAGCAGTCAGCACTGAGCTGTTTGTCTGGTGAGCTGAGCAGTCAGGTCAGGGATTCCCCTGATATTGAAATAACTGTGGAAGGTGAGAACAGGAAATACTACATTCTGCTGAGGGCTGTGGCTGCTATTCTCTAAAAGTGATGACGTAGATTGATTGACGTCATGTGACTTGTTGCATTGCTCGGAGGTTTCTATATCCTTCTTATTGTCAACATATCCCACGAGAACTGCAGAACCACCGATGTGTTAGTCCGTCTCTCATTGTGACGTTCCTGCTCGGTCTGTGATGCTCCCTCAGCCTGAGTCCATCGCTTCCTACTGAAGACAGAAATGTTTAAAAACAGCTCACAGATTTATCTCCGTTTAGGCTCCGTAGTTTCCTGAAACAGCTGGTTACTGATGTACATTATTACTTTAAGAGAGAAGGAACTACTCATCCCATAATCCATTGGGAATGCTGACTCACCACCTCTAACTCTGGAGAAACGTTTAAACTAACCGTTGTTGGTGTAAATGCAGACAGATTCAGCCACTGCATGTCTTCTTTCTCACCTCAGATGTTGTCAGAAACACATTTGTGTGAACTGTTTTCATGATTAAAGAGAAAGTTTCCAAACGAGCCGCCGTGTTGGTCCGTGAGCAGACCACAGAGCAGCACAAAATACCACAAAGTGCAATGGAAACAGATTTAGAGAATAAATGATGACATACATGAAGCATGTATACAGTACATATACAGTATATACATATACATATATATGGTGTATTTGACCTCAACGTCTCCACACAGTAACCTTCCTCACATTAATACATGAAACAAACACAAATGTCATATTTCCATCCAGTTTCTACATTGTTCTTCACCGTTTGAGGTTCGACTGGCGCTCTTTTAATGAAGTCATCTTGTTGCGCCCTCTTCTTCTGCAGAGGTATAATTGCCCCCCCCCGCCTGGAGGATTAATGCCACCTACTGCTTATCTTGATGGACCAACTCCTAATGATCACATGCTCTCACACAGTGGATGGAAAAAAGCATTCATTAGCATTTACTTTTGCAGATTTTCTTGGAATTCGGTTAAAGTGTGCGATTCATTTGGATGGAAACATGGCCGTTGTCATGGAAACTGTACCCTCACTTACATAACATGGAAAAGTAATTCCTATAGCCACAGGGTTAATGTCACCTTTAGTGATGTATGTATTACAGCCTGTGGGGTATACACGTATACAGTATGTATTACTGCCTGTGGGGTATACACGTATACAGTATGTATTACTGCCTGTGGGGTATACAGGTATACAGTATGTATTACTGCCTGTGGGGTATACACGTATACTGTATGTATTACTGCCTGTGGGGTATACACGTATACTGTATGTATTAGAGCCATCGGGGTATACACGTATACAGTATGTATTACTGCCATCGGGGTATACACGTATACAGTATGTATTACTGCCATCGGGGTATACACGTATACAGTATGTATTAGAGCCATCGGGGTATACACGTATACAGTATGTATTACTGCCATCGGGGTATACATGTATACAGTATGTATTACTGCCTGTGGGGTATACACGTATACAGTATGTATTACTGCCTGTGGGGTATACACGTATACAGTATGTAGTACTGCCATCGGGGTATACACGTATTCAGTATGTATTACTGCCTGTGGGGTATACACGTATACAGTATGTATTACTGCCTGTGGGGTATACACGAATACAGTCTGTATTACTGCCTGTGGAGTATACACGTATACAGTATGTATTACTGCCTGTGGGGTATACACGTATACTGTATGTATTACTGCCTGTGGGGTATACACGTATACTGTATGTATTACTGCCTGTGGGGTATACACGTATACAGTCTGTATTTCTGCCTGTGGGGTATACAGGTATACAGTATGTATTACTGCCTCTGGGGTATACACGTATACTGTATGTATTACTGCCTGTGGGGTATACACGTATACTGTATGTATTACTGCCTGTGGGGTATACAGGTATACAGTATGTATTACTGCCTCTGGGGTATACACGTATACAGTATGTATTACTGCCTGTGGGGTATACACGTATACAGTATGTATTACTTCCATCGGTGTATACACGTATACTGTATGTATTACTGCCTGTGGGGTATACACGTATACTGTATGTATTACTGCCTGTGGGGTATACACGTATACTGTATGTATTACTGCCTGTGGGGTATACACGTATACAGTATGTATTACTGCCTGTGGGGTATACACGTATACAGTATGTATTACTGCCTGTGGGGTATACACGTATACAGTATGTATTACTGCCTGTGGGGTATACACGTATACAGTATGTATTACTGCCTGTGGGGTATACAACAGTAGTATTACTGCCATCGGGTATCGTACTATTACTGCCTGTGGGGTATACACGTATACTGTATGTATTACTGCCTGTGGGGTATACACGTATACTGTATGTATTACTGCCTGTGGGGTATACACGTATACTGTATGTATTACTGCCTGTGGGGTATACACGTATACAGTATGTATTACTGCCTGTGGGGTATACACGTATACAGTATGTATTACTGCCATCGGGGTATACACGTATACAGTATGTATTACTGCCTGTGGGGTATACACGTATACAGTATGTATTACTGCCTGTGGGGTATACACGTATACAGTATGTATTACTGCCTGTGGGGTATACACGTATACAGTATGTATTACTGCCTGTGGGGTATACACGTATACAGTATGTATTACTGCCTGTGGGGTATACACGTATACTGTATGTATTACTGCCTGTGGGGTATACACGTATACTGTATGTATTACTGCCATCGGGGTATACACGTATACAGTATGTATTACTGCCATCGGGGTATACACGTATACAGTATGTATTACTGCCATCGGGGTATACACGTATACAGTATGTATTACTGCCTGTGGGGTATACACGTATACTGTATGTATTACTGCCATCGGGGTATACAACGTATACAGTATGTATTACTGCCTGTGGGTATACACGTATACAGTATGTATTACTGCCTGTGGGGTATACACGTTTACAGTATGTATTACTGTGCCTGTGGGGTATACACGTATACAGTATGTATTACTGCCTGTGGGGTATACACGTATACAGTATGTATTACTGCCTGTGGGGTATACACGTATACAGATGTATTACTGCCATCGGGTATACACGTATACAGTATGTATTACTGCCTGTGGGGTATACACGTATACTGTATGTATTACTGCCCTGTGGGGTATACACGTATACAGTATGTATTACTGCCTGTGGGGTATACACGTATACTGTATGTATTACTGCCTGTGGGGTATACACGTATACAGTATGTATTACTGCCTGTGGGAGTATATACTGCATCGGTATACAGTATGGTAAGTTACTGCTGTGGGTATACACGTATACAGTATGTATTACTGCCTGTGGGGTATACACGTATACAGTATGTATTACTGCCTGTGGGTATACACGTATACAGTATGTATTACTGCCTGTGGGGTATACACGTATACTGTATGTATTACTGCCTGTGGGGTATACACGTATACTGTATGTATTACTGCCTGTGGGTATACACGTATACTGTATGTATACTGCCTGTGGGGTATACAAGTATCCAGTATGTATTATGCCTGTGGGGTATACACGTAATACACGGTATGTATTACTGCCTGTGGGGTATACACGTATACTGTATGTATTACTGCCTGTGGGGTATACACGTATACTGTATGTATTACTGCCTTTGGGGTATACACGATCCTGTGATGTATTACTGCCTGTGGGGTATACACGTTATACAGTATGTATTACTGCCTGTGGGGTATACACGTATCCAAGTACGTATAACTGCCTGTGGGTATACCGTATACTGTATGTATTACTGCTGTGGGGTATACACGTATACTGTATGTATTACTGCTGTGGGTTATACACGTATACTGTATGTATTACTGCCTGTGGGGTATACACTGTATACTGTATGGTATTACTGCTGATGGGGGGTATACACGTATACAGTTTGTATTACTGCCTGTGGGGTATACACGTATACAGTATGTATTACTGCTGTGGGGTATACACGTATACTAGATAATTGTATTACTGCCTGTGGGGTATACACGTATACTGTATGTATTACTGCCTGTGGGGTATACACGTATACTGTATGTATTACTGCCTGTGGGGTATACACGTATACTGTATGTATTACTGCCTGTGGGGTATACACGTATACAGTATGTATTACTGCCTGTGGGGTATACACGTATACAGTATGTATTACTGCCTGTGGGGTATACACGTATACAGTATGTATTACTGCCTGTGGGGTATACACGTATACAGTATGTATTACTGCCTGTGGGGTATACACGTATACAGTATGTATTACTGCCTGTGGGGTATACACGTATACAGTATGTATTACTGCCTGTGGGGTATACACGTATACAGTATGTATTACTGCCTGTGGGGTATACACGTATACAGTATGTATTACTGCCTGTGGGGTATACACGTATACAGTATGTATTACTGCCTGTGGGGTATACACGTATACAGTATGTATTACTGCCTGTGGGGTATACACGTATACTGTATGTATTACTGCCTGTGGGGTATACACGTATACTGTATGTATTACTGCCTGTGGGGTATACACGTATACTGTATGTATTACTGCCTGTGGGGTATACACGTATACTGTATGTATTACTGCCTGTGGGGTATACACGTATACAGTATGTATTACTGCCTGTGGGGTATACACGTATACTGTATGTATTACTGCCTGTGGTGTATACACGTATACTGTATGTATTACTGCCTGTGGTGTATACACGTATACTGTATGTATTACTGCCTGTGGGGTATACACGTATACAGTATGTATTACTGCCTGTGGGGTATACACGTATACAGTATGTATTACTGCCTGTGGGGTATACACGTATACAGTATGTATTACTGCCTGTGGGGTATACACGTATACAGTATGTATTACTGCCTGTGGGGTATACACGTATACTGTATGTATTACTGCCTGTGGGGTATACACGTATACTGTATGTATTACTGCCTGTGGGGTATACACGTATACTGTATGTATTACTGCCTGTGGGGTATACACGTATACTGTATGTATTACTGCCTGTGGGGTATACACGTATACTGTATGTATTACTGCCATCGGGGTATACACGTATACAGTATGTATTACTGCCATCGGGGTATACACGTATACAGTATGTATTACTGCCATCGGGGTATACACGTATACTGTATGTATTACTGCCTGTGGGGTATACACGTATACAGTATGTATTACTGCCTGTGGTGTATACACGTATACTGTATGTATTACTGCCTGTGGGGTATACACGTATACTGTATGTATTACTGCCTGTGGGGTATACACGTATACAGTATGTATTACTGCCTGTGGGGTATACACGTATACTGTATGTATTACTGCCTGTGGGGTAAACACGTATACAGTATGTATTACTCTGTGTGGGGTATACACGTATACTGTATATGTATTGTAGGTAAACCTTGAGTTCAGTTTAAACTGCCCACTGATTTACTGGTAAAAGTCTTCACTTGAACCAGGACTGAAGATTCCTGATATGTGACTTTGATTTGATCCTGTGGGGTATCTATCACTCTGATGTGATGAAGTGGTTAACTGCTGTTTCCTTCTGAGCCAGCTGTCAGTCATTCAGCTACAGATCCAGCAGCTCACTACTGATATGTGTGTCTGGTATCTGTGGCTTAAACCGTCCAATCATTTCATTTGGCCTGAATGTCTTCATTGCACGGGCTACCTGCCCGTCTACCTGCCCGTCTACCTCCCCGTCTACCTGCCCGTCTACCTGCCCGTCTACCTGCCCGTCTACCTGCCTGCGTACACTCTGCCCGTGCACTGATTGCACGTCACCAGAGTCTTCCACCAGCTGCTACACAACTGATGACCTGCCGACTGCCTCTCTGGATTCAGAGAGGCAGTCGGCACGTCGGCACCCTGACCGGTCTTTGGCTACGCAGCCACAGACACAACTAACTGTGATGCTCTGTGTGTTCTGACACCTTTCTATCAGAACCTGTTCTCAGTTAGTCGTCATGTGTAGCTGTAGCACACAGTGTGCTGTCAGTGGCAGCCGGGTTAGAGCGGCGTCTCGCCAGCTGTCAGCCGGCTTTACTCAGGACAAACACTGGAACGCCTCGCAGCTCGCAGCACGCAGCACGCAGCTCGCAGCACGCAGCTCACCGTCCAGCTGTTGCATAAGAATGTGTCTAGTTGCTCATCTCAAACTGCTCCTTGGTCCATCTCCAGTGTCTGCTGCAGAGCCTGAGAACAGCCTGATGCCTCCACTATATCCTGTATATATCAGGATTAGTTCATTTCACCCACGCTTTTCATATCAGCACAGATAAAATCAGAACACAAAACACGGCACAAAGGTGAGAGTAAACATGACTGAGAGACAAACCAGGATATCCTGAATGTATGACACTGTAGAAGGGTGTAACATTGACAACAGAGTACAGATAATCAGTTCTCTGCTGCTTATTGATATCCTGTATATACAGTATGACACTATAGAAGGGTGTAACCTTGACAACAGAGTACAGATAATCAGTTCTCTACTGCTTAATGATATCCTGTATATACAGTATGACACTATAGAAGGGTGTAACCTTGACAACAGAATAGGTGATCAGTTCTCTGCTGCTTCATGTGAGCAGCAGCTGCCTCACACACTCTCTTTGGTCGGAACATGTCTGCAGGATAATCGTCTCATATTTAATGTGTCGTTCAGACCTCAGCCACATGTCAAACAGCTCATTCTTTGTGTGACTAAATATTTCACAACACTTTGTCTTCTGACGTGTGTTGTAATCACAGTCGGGCAGATATGGGAGTCCAATCAGATGTAAACTGCGTCCCACTCATTCTGGCTGGTGACTACATACAGGATGTTGTTTCATAATAGGACCTGAAGAGGTGTAATGTCAGCCACACACCTTTAAGTACATATTAATGTTACTGTTAACCTGCTGTCTCTGGCTGCTGTGGATTGCGTCACTACTTTGAGATATGGAGGAATATTTGTGAAGTGATCTCTGCAAATATGTGTGCTGTGTTTTTAGCCTGTCTTGTTGGCAATGAAGGAGATAAGCAGGCTTATTAAACATCCCAGTGTGATCCGTGTCACGCCCTGACCTCAGACTGAATCTGAACTGTGATCTCTCAGTGCTGCCCTCCTGTGTTTCCTCTCTGCAGGTACAGAGCTCTCACATTCATCCTCACCTTCCTGCTCTACACCAGCTTCCACCTCTCCAGGAAACCCATCAGCATCGTCAAGGTAACAAGGCTCATTGTTATAGTATACTCTATATATCACATCCACACATACAGTAACACACCCGGAGCCAGCTGACAGTGATGAAGCCCAGTCGGAAACTGAAGACTAGATTTCTATTGATGATGATGGTATTTAGAGGCCAGGCTTAAAGAGTAACTTCAGTGTTGTTCAACCTGTTGTTCCATGTTTCAGTGTCTAACTGACTAACGGAGACAACACTCTCTGAAACAGGTCCAGTACTGAGGGAGAACGCTGCTCTCAGGCTGTAATGTAATCCTATCGGGGCGAGCCGGCACCGCCGTGTACGTCCACTAAAGTTCTGGTTTTTACCCTGACGGGCTCTGATTGGTATTAGAAGTGTGTGACATTATGGAAAGAGTCTCTCTCAAGGAGAAGTCTGGTTGACGTGTTGCTGGAAGACAACGGTGGAACAGTGGAATACATCCACGGTGGAAACGTGAGTGTCTGTTGTGTTGGAGGACAGAAAGCGGAGCTTAGAGTTATCTCAAAGAGTTTCAATGTCACGGCTGAATATTTAGAGGATTTACACAATGTGGATGAGCTTCAAAAAAGGGAAGAAGTCCAGAGTGCTCGGAAGTTCAAATCAGTGTGATGAAGGAGCTCTTTAGTACACAAAGGTTCAAAACAGGGAAACAGGGGGAGTCCAAGGCACTCTTCTGGCAAAAAAATAAAAAGCCTTTATTCAAATAGCTATTTCATGATGAAATGCTAAAAACAATGCTGGTACATGTTCAGATTGGGTAACAACCCACGCGTCAGCGGCACAAACAGCCTTCTTCAGGGTGTGTGTGGATGAGCTCTTTGAATCCCTATTTATTGTAGCCAGAGTATACAGATATTCAGATTTCACAACCTGACTTCCAATAACAAGCAGACCCTAACCCCGGATCAAGAGAAAGGTCAGAAAAAGGTTGTATTTCTCTGTAGGGTTCTTTCTATAATGTTATCAGACACTTCTACTAACTATCTGAGCCTGTCGGAGACAACAACAAGAACTGTTAGTGGACGTAACGTTACACTGATGCTGCAGCTCGAGAGCAGCTGCCGTCTGCAGCGTTCTCCCTCAGTACTGGACCGGTTTCAGAGAGCGTTGTCTCCGTTAGTCACTTAGACACTGAAACGTGAGACTATAGGTTCAGGTTGAAAAAATACCTAAGTTACCCTTTAAGCTTTGCGGAATTATCTGGCACTGCAAAACTGAAACTAAACTAAAAATAAAAAACACCAAACTAAAATAAAATAAAAACTATTATAATCTTGAGTGATGTTTTCTGTCATGTTATAGACCGAGCCTTTGTTCTGTAATGTTGTGGTGTTGCAGCCTCATCAGTCCACAGGACAAGCAGACACTGTAGACCACAGTATGGAACAGTACAGGGTTAGATGGAGCCTGGTACACATAACGTTAGTGTTTTCTGGCCAACTGAACGGTGCACTGCTTGTTGTGTTGACAGAGCGAGCTCCATAAGAACTGTTCCTCTGTCAGTGAGCTGGCCTCCTCCTCCTCCTCCAGCAGCCAGCAGCCCTTCCTGCCGTCTCTCCACACAGACATGGACTGTAGCTGGAAGCCTTTTGGTTGGTATCTGCTTGACTCCTGATATATTCCTGTTTGGGTGCTGGATGTGTTGAAGTCATCCCCATATTATTGAGTCAACATGATGCTATTAGTATGCTGTATTATATATTCTATATGAATTAAACAGTGAACCTGGAAGCTTAAAGACCAATAAACAGAGCTGAGGATGAACTAAATCTGATGTACCGTCCTCAACTATCCAACTCTTCTTCTGTTGTCAGAGAAAAGGAACTACAAACAGCTGCTGGGAGCCATGGATTACTCCTTCCTCTGTGCCTACGCAGTGGGAATGTATCTCAGGTAAGATGGCAAGAAGAGGTGAAGAGTACATTTACCAAAGTATATCAACATAAATACAATAAACTACAAAATATAAAGATGATCCATTATGTCAACTGTGTTCGTGGTGAAAATCAGTGGAATATGTCAACAGATACAGATGTTAATATGGAAAGGCATTCAAACCCCTTATATAGATAAACGGTCTTTTCTCCCCATTTACACCTGGCACTGAAATACAGTCTGTACCTGGATACGTTATTTAAATAAGGACAAACTGATGTAAATGCATTCAGAACGCACTGGGAGCGGCCTGCAATCGGATCAGCCTGAGCACATCTGGAGGTGGCTTACGTAAGCTAGTACCAACCAATGATATCATGACATCCATCCATCAATCAGTCTGCAGCTTTTATCCAGAGGGGGGGGGGGGGGGGGGGGGGGGAGCCACAGTCCTCTGTAGAGATGGTTTCCTCTCTCTGTGTCACGCCCCCCCCCCTTCAGGACTCTCATCAGCTCCAACAGGAGAAGTGAACGTGAACACAGGTTCTGACTGATTCTTTCTCCCCGTAGTCACCAAAGTAAATATTGGACCCATCTTTCACAAGCCACATATCTTCCTAACGTTGTTGTTGGAGACCTTTCTCTCTCTCAGAGATCTGACAACCAACGTTAACTAGCTAACGCCCTAGCTGACTCATTTATGTAATGGTAAATATGGCTGTTAGCTGTGTAAATATCTAATAATAGCAAAAGGAAATGTAAATACATTATGCAAATATAACCCAATCTGTTTTCTTCCACATGACGTTCATAACACTTCCAAGCTTCCTGGTGGAGCTTGAAATGCATCTTACTTTGTTACAGAGGATCGATAGAAGGATTTGATTTAAATCCCTATTGTAACTGTACACCGCTCAAATATTATATCTAATATTATATATATAGTCACAGTACAGAAGATAAAGACGCTCTAACTTCTGTTTCACTGGGACTTAAACAAGCCCAGCAAAAACTACAAGAAGAGACCGCAGCTAGCAAGTCTTCCCTTGTAAAAAGGGATAGATAGGTTACAATTATACTACTAATAAAATACTCAGCTTTACAGTGATACACAATTTATGTAATTCAACACTGTTTATGGACCCCAGTATGCAGAAATATTCAGATACACCATTTTAGAATAGGAGACAATAACACATTTATACTGCATGTGATTATCATAAAGTGGGCATGTCTGTAAAGGGGAGACTCGTGGGTACCCAGAGAACCCATTTACATTCACTGATCTGGAGGTCAGAGGTCAAGGAACCCCTTTGAAAATGGCCATGCCAGTTTTTCCTCACCAACATTTAGCGTAACTTCGTAGCGTTATTTAGCGTTCCTCATGACATGATGGATTCCTCAGGTTTTCTAGTTTCATATCCAGGATCTTCACTCTACCTATAAAACTGGGCCCACTACAGCCTAAAGTTCTGTTGGCTGAGGAGTGGAAGAGGTTAACCAGAGATAAATGCATACAAACTAAAAATACAATCAAACATGTTAAATTGCATTGATATCTATAAACAGTATATCTGTGGGATCTTTGGTTGTCTGTAACAGAACTACTGTAACAGAACTACTGTTACAGAACTACTGTTACAGAACTACTGTTACAGAACTACTGTAGCAGAACTACTGTTACAGAACTACTATAACAGAACTACTGTTACAGAACTACTGTAACAGAACTACTGTAACAGAACTACTGTAACAGAACTACTGTTACAGAACAACTGTTACAGAACTACTGTTACAGAACTACTGTAGCAGAACTACTGTTACAGAACTACTATAACAGAACTACTGTAACAGAACTACTGTAACAGAACTACTGTAACAGAACTACTGTTACAGAACTACTGTAACAGAACTACTGTAACAGAACTACTGTTACAGAACTACTGTTAGAGAACTACTGTTACAGAACTACTGTAGCAGAACTACTGTTACAGAACTACTATAACAGAACTACTGTTACAGAACTACTGTTACAGAACTACTGTTACAGAACTACTGTTACAGAACTACTGTTAGAGAACTACTGTTACAGAACTACTGTAGCAGAACTACTGTTACAGAACTACTGTAGCAGAACTACTGTTACAGAACTACTGTAGCAGAACTACTGTTACAGAACTACTGTAGCAGAACTACTGTAACAGAACTACTGTAACAGAACTACTGTTACAGAACTACTGTTAGAGAACTACTGTTACAGAACTACTGTAGCAGAACTACTGTTACAGAACTACTATAACAGAACTACTGTTACAGAACTACTGTAACAGAACTACTGTAACAGAACTACTGTTACAGAACTACTGTAACAGAACTACTGTAACAGAACTACTGTTACAGAACTACTGTTACAGAACTACTATAACATAACTACTGTTACAGAACTACTGTAACAGAACTACTGTTACAGAACTACTATAACAGAACTACTGTAACAGAACTACTGTTACAGAACTACTGTTACAGAACTACTGTTACAGAACTACTATAACAGAACTACTGTTACAGAACTACTGTTACAGAACTACTATAACAGAACTACTGTAACAGAACTACTGTTACAGAACTACTGTAACAGAACTACTGTTACAGAACTACTGTAACAGAACTACTGTTACAGAACTACTGTTACAGAACTACTGTAACAGAACTACTGTTACAGAACTACTGTAACAGAACTACTGTAACAGAACTACTGTTACAGAACTACTGTTACAGAACTACTATAACAGAACTACTGTAACAGAACTACTGTAACAGAACTACTGTAACAGAACTACTGTTACAGAACTACTGTAACAGAACTACTGTAACAGAACTACTGTTACAGAACTACTGTTACAGAACTACTGTAGCAGAACTACTATAACAGAACTACTGTAACAGAACTACTGTAACCGAACTACTGTTATAGAACTACTGTTACAGAACTACTGTTACAGAACTACTGTAACAGAACTACTGTTACAGAACTACTGTAACAGAACTACTATAACATAACTACTGTTACAGAACTACTGTTACAGAACTACTATAACAGAACTACTGTAACAGAACTACTGTTACAGAACTACTGTAACAGAACTACAGAACTACTGTGACAGAACTACTGTAGCAGAACTACTATATCAGAACTACGGTAACAGAACTACTGTAACCGAACTACTGTTATAGAACTACTGTTACAGAACTACTGTTACAGAACTACTGTAACAGAACTACTGTTACAGAACTACTGTAACAGAACTACTATAACATAACTACTGTTACAGAACTACTGTAACAGAACTACTGTTACAGAACTACTGTAACAGAACTACTGTAACAGAACTAACTGTTACCTGAACTACTGTTACAGAACTACTATAACAGAACTACTGTTACAGAACTACTGTTACAGAACTACTATAACAGAACTACTGTAACAGAACTACTGTTACAGAACTACTGTAACAGAACTACTGTTACAGGAACTACGTAACAGAACTACTGTAACTGAACTACTGTTACCAGAACTACTGTAACAGAACTACTATAACAGAACTACTGTAACAGAACTACTGTATCAGAACTACTGTTATAGAACTACTGTACCAGAACTACTGTTACAGAACTACTGTTACAGAACTACTGTAACAGAACTACTGTTACAGAACTACTGTAACAGAACTACTATAACATAACTACTGTTACAGACCTACTGTAACAGAACTACTGTTACAGAACTACTGTAACAGAACTACTATAACATAACTACTGTTACAGAACTACTGTAACAGAACTACTGTTACAGAACTACTATAACAGAACTACTGTAAACAGAACTACTGTTACAGAACTACTGTTTACAGAAATACTATAACAGAACTACTGTTACAGAACTACTGTTACAGAACTACTATAAGCAGAACTACTGTAACAGAACTACTGTTACAGAACTACTGTTACAGAACTACTTACTGAACATACTGTAACAGACCTACTGTTACAGAAACTGTAAATACTGTTACAGTACTAACTGTTACAGAACTGTAACAGAACTACTGTAACAGAACTACTGTTACAGAACTACTGTAGCAGAACTACTGTAACAGAACTACTGTAACAGAACTACTGTAACAGAACTACTGTTATAGAACTACTGTTACAGAACTACTGTTACAGAACTACTGTAACAGAACTACTGTAACAGAACTACTGTTACAGAACTACTGTAACAGAACTACTGTAACAGAACTACTGTAACAGAACTACTATAACATAACTACTGTTACAGAACTACTGTAACAGAACTACTGTTACAGAACTACTGTAACAGAACTACTATAACATAACTACTGTTACAGAACTACTGTAACAGAACTACTGTTACAGAACTACTATAACAGAACTACTGTAACAGAACTACTGTTACAGAACTACTGTTACAGAACTACTATAACAGAACTACTGTTACAGAACTACTGTTACAGAACTACTATAACAGAACTACTGTAACAGAACTACTGTTACAGAACTACTGTTACAGAACTACTATAACAGAACTACTGTAACAGAACTACTGTTACAGAACTACTGTAACAGAACTACTGTTACAGAACTACTGTAACAGAACTACTGTTACAGAACTACTGTTACAGAACTACTACTACTACTTAACATGATGTCATCACCGTGTGCCCGTACAGCGGCATCATCGGGGAGCGTCTGCCCATCAGACTCTACCTGACGGTGGGGATGCTGGCCAGCGGCCTGTTCACCTGCCTGTTTGGACTGGGTTACGTCTACAACATCCACAGCCTGGGCTTCTATATCGCTGTCCAGGTGAGACTCAGCATAACTCATCACTAAATCATCAACACCACGTTTGTTCTACACGGCTCTATGAGGTTCTGATCCATAGTCAGTGTATCATCTACTGTAGTAATACACTGACTGTGGATCAGAACCTCATAGAACCACACTGAGAAACACCTGAACTATCCCTTTAACCTCCATCTACTGTAGTAATACACTGACTGTGGATCAGAACCTCATAGAACCACACTGAGAAACACCTGAACTATCCCTTTAACCTCCATCTACTGTAGTAATACACTGACTATGGATCAGAACCTCATAGAACCCCACTAAGAAACACCTGAACTATCCCTTTAACCTCCATCTACTGTAGTAATACACTGACTATGGATCAGAACCTCATAGAACCACACTGAGAAACACCTGAACTATCCCTTTAACCTCCATCTACTGTAGTAATACACTGACTATGGATCAGAACCTCATAGAACCACACTGAGAAACACCTGAACTATCCCTTTAACCTCCATCTACTGTAGTAATACACTGACTATGGATCAGAACCTCATAGAACCCCACTGAGAAACACCTGAACTATCCCTTTAACCTCCATCTACTGTAGTAATACACTGACTATGGATCAGAACCTCATAGAACCACACTGAGAAACACCTGAACTATCCCTTTAACCTCCATCTACTGTAGTAATACACTGACTATGGATCAGAACCTCATAGAACCCCACTGAGAAACACCTGAACTATCCCTTTAACCTCCATCTACTGTAGTAATACACTGACTATGGATCAGAACCTCTTAGAACCACACTGAGAAACACCTGAACTATCCCTTTAACCTCCATCTACTGTAGTAATACACTGACTATGGATCAGAACCTCATAGAACCCCACTGAGAAACACCTGAACTATCCCTTTAACCTCCATCTACTGTAGTAATACACTGACTATGGATCAGAACCTCATAGAACCACACTGAGAAACACCTGAACTATCCCTTTAACCTCCATCTACTGTAGTAAGACACTGACTATGGATCAGAACCTCATAGAACCACACTGAGAAACACCTGAACTATCCCTTTAACCTCCATCTACTGTAATAATACACTGACTATGGATCAGAACCTCATAGAACCCCACTGAGAAACACCTGAACTATCCCTTTAACCTCCATCTACTGTAATAATACACTGACTATGGATCAGAACCTCATAGAACCCCACTGAGAAACACCTGAACTATCCCTTTAACCTCCATCTACTGTAGTAATACACTGACTATGGATCAGAACCTCATAGAACCCCACTGAGAAACACCTGAACTATCCCTTTAACCTCCATCTACTGTAGTAATACACTGACTATGGATCAGAACCTCATAGAACCACACTGAGGAACACCTGAACTATCCCTTTAACCTCCATCTACCGTAGTAATACACTGACTATGGATCAGAACCTCATAGAACCCCACTGAGAAACACCTGAACTATCCCTTTAACCTCCATCTACTGTAGTAATACACTGACTATGGATCAGAACCTCATAGAACCACACTGAGGAACACCTGAACTATCCCTTTAACCTCCATCTACTGTAGTAATACACTGACTATGGATCAGAACCTCATAGAACCCCACTGAGAAACACCTGAACTATCCCTTTAACCTCCATCTACTGTAGTAATACACTGACTATGGATCAGAACCTCATAGAACCCCACTGAGAAACACCTGAACTATCCCTTTAACCTCCATCTACTGTAGTAATACACTGACTATGGATCAGAACCTCATAGAACCCCACTGAGAAACACCTGAACTATCCCTTTAACCTCCATCTACTGTAGTAATACACTGACTATGGATCAGAACCTCATAGAACCCCACTGAGAAACACCTGAACTATCCCTTTAACCTCCATCTACTGTAGTAATACACTGACTATGGATCAGAACCTCATAGAACCACACTGAGAAACACCTGAACTATCCCTTTAAGGTGCCAACTTGCACTAGTCATATCACTGTAATGAAAGTAGAACCCAGTAAACATCCGACAGCGACACACACTCAGGTACATCTGCTAGAAGGAAACCTGTCCTCAGCTCTCTGCTAGCTAGCTAGTTATTGTGTCATAGCTGAAGCTGGTATGATAACATGTCTTACACCAGGACGCTGTGGTGTGAGTTGCTACAGAAGATGACCCGAGAAGGGTTATATCAGCAGCAACTAGACTTGGTTTATGTTCTTGAAGACGTTTCACTTCGCATCTGAAAAGCTTCTTCTGTTCTGGCTGAATGGTAGGGGAACCCGGGAATTTAACCTCTGTGGGGTCGTTAGCAGGAAAATAGAAACCACTCAGTACAATGGTGTTCCTAGGTGTGACCACTGTAGTTAAGGGTCGTTCGAGTCAGCTGATACAGCTGATACTTACATCTTCAAGAACCTAAACCAAGTCCAGTTGCTGCTGATTTAACCCTTCTCGGATACCATGACCCGCTCTGCCAGTCCAGATACAGAAAGCATCACAGATGGATGTTCACACACACAGAGAGACACACATGATAATCACATAGATAATCACAGGGTTATGTACCCATGGGTTGAAATATGCTCACACAAGTAATATGTGTAGCTGTGTTTCTAATAGCTCACTGTCCTCCTTCATCCTTCCTGTGATTTCAGGTGGCCAACGGCTTGGTCCAGACGACTGGCTGGCCCAGTGTAGTGACCTGCATCGGCAACTGGTTCGGAAAAGGAAGGTGAGGTGGAATCATTCCTAGACTGACTTTAGCAGAGGAAAACATTACAGGTGGATTTAAATGTGGTTTCTGTTTTAAAGACGTGGTTTAAGGGACAGTGTGTCAGGTACTGTAGGTGTATTATTATTATGTCATTAACTCGATATGACCCAGTTCTATCACCGTAACATAAGAAGCTGTTAGACAGTATTAAGTGGTGTCATATCATGTCTGGTCTACAGATCTGCTAAAGAAAAACATGACCTAAAAGGTAGAAATTAATATGTTTTGGTTCCATGACTGCGTCCTCTGTCTCTGCATTAACCAGTAACAGTGAACTCTATCATTAGCTGGATTAAAGCACACCGGAAGATACGTATATATACAGTATATATACTGTCAGTGGTCTTAATGTTATGGCTGATCAGTGTATATATACAGTATATATACTATCAGTGGTCTTAATGTTATGGCTGATCAGTGTATATATACAGAATATATACAATCAGTGGTCTTAATGTTATGGCTGATCAGTGTATATATACAGAATATATACAATCAGTGGTCTTAATGTTATGGCTGATCAGTGTATATATACAGTATATATACTGTCAGTGGTCTTAATGTTATGGCTGATCAGTGTATATATACAGTGTATATACTATCAGTGGTCTTAATGTTATGGCTGATCAGTGTATATATACAGTATATATACTGTCAGTGGTCTTAATGTTATGGCTGATCAGTGTATATATACAGTATATATACTATCAGTGGTCTTAATGTTATGGCTGATCAGTGTATATATACAGTATATATACTGTCAGTGGTCTTAATGTTATGGCTGATCAGTGTATATATACAGTATATATACTATCAGTGGTCTTAATGTTATGGCTGATCAGTGTATATATACAGTATATATACTACAGTGGTCTTAATGTTATGGCTGATTAGTGTATATATATACAGTATATATACTATCAGTGGTCTTAATGTTATGGCTGATCAGTGTATATATACAGTATATATACTACAGTGGTCTTAATGTTATGGCTGATTAGTGTATATCTATACAGTATATATACTGTCAGTGGTCTTAATGTTATGGCTGATCAGTGTATATATATACAGTGTATATACTATCAGTGGTCTTAATGTTATGGCTGATCAGTGTATATATACAGTATATATACTATCAGCGGTCTTAATGTTATGGCTGATCAGTGTATATATATACAGTATATATACTATCAGTGGTCTTAATGTTATGGCTGATCAGTGTATATATACAGTATATATACTATCAGTGGTCTTAATGTTATGGCTGATCAGTGTATATATATACAGTATATATACTATCAGTGGTCTTAATGTTATGGCTGATCAGTGTATATATACAGTATATATACTATCAGTGGTCTTAATGTTATGGCTGATCAGTGTATATATACAGTATATATACTATCAGTGGTCTTAATGTTATGGCTGATCAGTGTATATATACAGTATATATACTATCAGTGGTCTTAATGTTATGGCTGATCAGTGTATATATACAGTATACATACTATCAGTGGTCTTAATGTTATGGCTGATCAGTGTATATATATACAGTATATATACTATCAGTGGTCTTAATGTTATGGCTGATTAGTGTATATATATACAGTATATATACTGTCAGTGGTCTTAATGTTATGGCTGATCAGTGTATATATACAGTATATATACTATCAGTGGTCTTAATGTTATGGCTGATTAGTGTATATATACAGTATATATACTATCAGTGGTCTTAATGTTATGGCTGATTAGTGTATATATATACAGTATATATACTGTCAGTGGTCTTAATGTTATGGCTGATCAGTGTATATATATACAGTATATATACTATCAGTGGTCTTAATGTTATGGCTGATCAGTGTATATATACAGTGTATATACTGTCAGTGGTCTTAATGTTATGGCTGATCAGTGTATATATACAGTGTACATACTGTCAGTGGTCTTAATGTTATGGCTGATCAGTGTATATATACAGTGTATATACTGTCAGTGGTCTTAATGTTATGGCTGATCAGTGTATATATACAGTATATATACTGTCAGTGGTCTTAATGTTATGGCTGATCAGTGTATATATACAGTGTATATACTGTCAGTGGTCTTAATGTTATGGCTGATCAGTGTATATATACAGTATATATACTGTCAGTGGTCTTAATGTTATGGCTGATCAGTGTATATGGCCAGCAGGGAGGAGACTGAGAGAGAACTTACTGCCTCTGAAAGACACTAACACCCTGATGTGTCCCTCTGTCTGTCTGCCTCTCTGCCTGTCCGTCCGTGTCTCCGTCTGTCTGTCTGCCTCTCCCTCTGTCTGTCCATCAGGCGTGGACTCATCATGGGCTTGTGGAACTCTCACACCTCGGTGGGAAACATCCTGGGCTCTCTGATCGCCGGCTACTGGGTTTCCTCCAACTGGGGCCTTTCCTTCATCGTCCCGGGGATCATCATCGCAGTCATGGGCGTCGTCTGCTTCTTCTTCCTCATCGAGCGTGAGTGCAGCCTCCTCACTGGCTGGAGTGTGTCTTACTGTGTGTGAATGAGTGAGCTTCTTCCTCCTCAAAGTTAATGGGTTTAACATCCACCTACTGTATGGTGCTGACTCTCCCTCTGATGGTTTGACTCTAAAGGCCTTTGACTGGCTGAAAGAACCTGTTTTCATCCTGTAGCAGCTGTGAGAGTAGTTAGTTATGACGTTGTTAGTCTCTCTCTTTGCTGGCTGACTGGAGACCAGAAGCAGCTCTTAGCAGGACTTCACATCATTAACTTCTTCTCTTTCTTCCTCTCCAGATCCAAATGACCTGAAAACACTGTATGCTCAAAACTCTACTCCAGACAAGAGTGTGAGTACAGAGAGTTCTTCCTGTTTCTTTCTTCTTTCTATCACCTTCTTTCTGTGTATTTAGATGTGAATGTTTGTATTTTATATGTGCCTCTGTGTAGCTGTACCAGCATCCATCATTACCTCAGTGGATCTCACTTCAGGATTCACACACATTGCTGGATCGTTATGCCGGCGAGAGCTGTGGCCAGAGGCTTTATGTTTTCAGGTTGTCCGTCTGTTCGTCCGTCTCTCTGTCCGTCCGTCCGTCCTCCAAGAATTCATACGCTAATTATGAGACTTTCACACAAATGTCTAACAGGATAAATGATGGAGTGATGATGTTTTGGACAGACATGGATGTAAACTGGTTGGCAGAGCAACACATCTATTCCTAATATTTATCCTCCCATCAGTGAACATACGGTTGTCATGAAGATCTACAAGGCCTCTGTGACTATGTAGTAAAAGGACCGTTAAAAAAATTAAACTATACATTTGTGAGGTGTTTTTAAAGATGTTTATTACACGGCTGTGTTGAATACTCGATTCTGATTGGTCAATCACGGCGTTCTGCGGTCTGTAATTTCTGTATGACATACCATTGCTACGTATAGCAGACCGTTGCTATGGGCGCAGCTCTGATGTCGGACTCTGGAGGTCCGTTTTTGTGTTAAAATATAGATTTCTTAAGTAAATAGCCGTTTAATAAGCATTATCCCTTACATGTCTTCAGAAGGAACCAATGGGTCAGAGACAGAGCAGGGACGTCAGAGAGTATGAGAGACGGACTAACACTCTGTTGGTTTTGGTCTTTTCATTGGATTAGTTATCAATAAGAAACATATATATATAAACATAACGAATAACAGCAGACTTCTCCTTTAATGCCTGAAAGAATGAAGGAGAACAATAATGTGATTGATTCTCTCTTCAAGCAGGTTCCTACCAAGAGTTGGAACGGTGTGAATGGAAACACTGAGGTGTATCTGCAATACAAGGACAACAAAACCCAGGTGTGTGTCACTGTGTGTGTGTGTGTGTGTGTGTGTGTGTGTGTGTGTGTGTGTGTGTGTGTGTGTTAGTGCATGCTGCTGTCTTCATCAGGACTGTGTGGGTTTAATCAGATTTGATTGACAGTGAACAAATGTTGCTTCAAACCAGGGAGAACAAACACAAATACAGAAAGTCTGTCATGTGAAATAACTAAAACATCACATCTAATGTTCCTGTATGAGTACTGATAGTAAGATTACTGAGAAACATATAGGAAATATTCACCCAGAGACACTTTGAAAGTGTCATTAGTTGTTGTCATTTTTATTATCTAGTCTTCCAGTGGACATATGAAGACGTTTACAGTATGGATAAATATATGAGTGACTGCATATTGCTTAGGATGATGTCAGCCGGGTGTCTGTGATGACTCCATGAACAGAACTTGAGAAAGATACATGTGTAATGTGATTACTGAACCTGTTTGCATGTTCACTTCTATATGATTGCATATGGAAATAAATGCTAATGTTTTCTCACACAAAGGGAGTCAGCACCTTAACGAGGAGGTCTATTAACAATCTAGCACCGTAAATTACTATTATTTACTGTATATAACCACAATGACACAACATCTATTTCTTCACGTTTTTAAGTTGATGACGTCATAAAACATGACGACAGACATTCGAAGCTTCATTAGAAAACCTCAATAGAAGCTTTGAATGTAAAATAAAAAAGATTGGGTAAATGGTAAATGGACTTTTATATAGCACTTTTCTAGTCTTCCGACCACTCAAAGCTCCGACCTAGGGTGCAGCTCTACAACCTGAAGACTTCTCAATAAAAACATTCTACATTAGATACAACTGAAAAGTAATGAAGTGCTTTAGATTGAGCAGATGTACCTGATGACTGTTTAAATCACTGACATGTAACCCAGTATCAAAAGATGGACAGTTTGTATTAAGTAACATGTCATTGTGATCCCTTCAGAAGCACTACTATTATGAGGATAGTGTTCAGAACA
Source organism: Sebastolobus alascanus (assembly GCA_916701645.2). Classification (NCBI taxonomy): domain Eukaryota; kingdom Metazoa; phylum Chordata; class Actinopteri; order Perciformes; family Sebastidae; genus Sebastolobus; species Sebastolobus alascanus. Next base: position 290,424 of record CAKAOJ020000421.1, on the reverse strand, counting down.
GGAAGGTCAGTTCCTTCAGTGTTTCCAGGTGTTTCCAGGTGTTTCGTCACTCTATCAGATTTCACATGGGATGCTGGATGAACACTGAAACATGGTTGGTAGGCTGAATCCAAACGTCCGTCCTCTGCACTTGTGGACTGAGTCTTTGTGGTACATCAGTAATACATGTTGTGGACTCTCTGCAGGCTGCAGGAAGAGAGCTTCCTGGATGTTCCCCTGCAGATCTGATGAATACTATACTATTACGCAGCGCTCGGTACTCCGAGAAGATCCCAGTCAAGTCCACGAGTCTGCAAGTGCAGGGGGGGTCGGGACATTTGGACTCAGCCTCAGTGTTTCTTGAACCTTTATGGAATGATGGATGATAGTTGGGTATTATATGCAGTTAATCTTAAAGCATTGGTCTGTATGGTGACTCCTGCCCATCTGTTACACCTAATGAGTTAACAGCCAGAGATTAATGCTGCCATTCATAGTATCTGACACCAGTGTGTTACTCTGATTACTCTGATTACTCTGATTACTCTAACTCTACTAAGTTCTCTCTGTTCCTCTCTCTCATTTATTGTCACACAGTGTGTCAGAGGTCACCATTCAGACGTTCTGGTTCCTCTTTCTGGGTTGAAAATCACTGAGCCGTATAAAGACCCACCCAAAGGTGCTGTGAATGATTGTCTGTAACTGATCACTGATCATTGTCCTCCCGTCCTCCAGAGTTACGACACTGAGCTGTTGTTGCCCAGAGACAGTGTGTGCGTCCCCACGCAGCCGGTGGTGGTGGTGAAGAGGGAATCAGAGCCGACCGCCATCAGCTTCATGGGAGCTCTACGCATACCAGTCAGTCACACACACACACACACACACGCACGCACGCACACACACATCATCCAAAACACCTGCTTAACAACCATGGAGTTGTTTAGCTGAGGTTTAGCTCGTGTCGAGTCATCCTGATTATTGTACAGCTGCTGAGCATCACAAAGTCAGTAAATAAGATCTGATCTGAGGACATCACAGACACACCGATACTTTAATCCTTCAATAACTGATTTCTTTGGCCACTTAGGGGCAGCGGAGACAAGTTGAACAAGTGAACACATCATTAACATGTTGAGTCTGTGAACTCCGGCCTATATTACTGAACTGTGGAGTTAGACCGTTAAACTGTCACAGCTCCATGACACACTGGAGCCATCCTTAGCATAACCCCCCCCCCCCCCCCCAACACTATATACAGACTAGAGCTCATAGCATCAGTCACCGGTTACAACACTTACTTACCACAGCCAGCGGTGAACATCTGGCACACCGGGACAAATCATAGCATACCGTCAAAAACCTTTTTACCGGCCGTCCGGCCCCGTCTGTGTGTCGGTCATTTGAGACGCAGATTGAGAACGTGCTGCGTGCGTGTTCCAGGACCGGCTCACTGGCCAATCACAGCCAAGTTAACTAGTGCTTACATCATAGGCTCCGCCGTAGCCGACTCAGCCGCTACTGTTGGCTGTAAAACGATGGATCGATTGTTTCACTATCAGAATCTGATCAGCTCGGTCCGATAACCTTTGGAAAGTCTAGACGAGCTGCACGACTGAATTATTTTATCCCCATTCAAGTTAGCATAGGGCTAACAGGAAGTTAGCTGGGGGAAGTCTCTGGTGAGCATGCTCTGCTCCAGAGAGCACGTTAACATTCTGCAGCAGTGAGATGGACAACAAGTGTGTATGTTATCAACCCTGAACCGTGAACTGGTTTCAGTGGCTTCACCGGACTTTAAGTTAGGAAACAGTTGCTGAATTACACATCCAGCAGTTACAGAGCAACATTGTGTTTCTGACCACCAAGGTAGGAAGGATTTAGTGCATCAGGTATCATTCAGTCGCAGAAAACCTCGTCTGTTTGTCTCTGCAGGGAGTGATCGAGTTCTCTCTGTGTCTGCTGTTTGCTAAGCTGGTCAGCTACACCTTCCTCTTCTGGCTGCCGCTCTACATCACCAAAGCAGGTGAGGACCCAACACCACTACAACCAGCATTGTTCTTCACTTCTCCACAGAAACTAAACTAAACTAAATCATGATTATTCCATAGAATCCTTGATTTCCAACACTATAGTACAGTATACTGTTGTCTTCTCTACCTGCTTGTTCTCAAGTCTTAACTGACACCATATGATGTTAAAGATGAAGGAAATATTTAAGCCAGGATGCCATATTTTAGAGCTACACCAGATGACTTCCAGATGTTACATGCATGGTGTTATACACATTGCCTCAGAACTCACTGGGACTTATTTTGGTATATTTGTAAACTTGGAGATCCCCTCCATAAGAAAAAGAAAGTTTGAACAATCAGTCAAAGTTACTAGGAAACCCTTTTCTTTATGGACGTGGCTTTGTGCACCAGGACGTTGTCTTTAGGGCGGAGAATCTTTGGTAATCTCACGACTACATTCAAAACCCATTCTTCATTCACTTGGGCACTATATCTTTATATATATATATATATATATATATATATATATATAAATATATATATTATATTTTGACTCTTTCTAATTTTAGGTTATTATACTCTAAAGAAAACATAATAATGAATATTATATTCCATTTCTGCCAATAGATCCCCCCCAAACCGTACACACTGTTCCTTTAAGTTATCTCACAGTCATCTTCCTGTTTAAAAATATGTGTAAATTATTGACCGACATCACTGGTTAAATGTTTTAGGTGAAAACAGAGTTGTTGTTTGTGTGTTGTGGAGTAAACAGCAGCTGATACAGATGAACAAACTGCAGGAAGAGAGTGCTGCTCTGATTATTACTGTGTTTGTACGAAGGGTTTTAACCTCCTTTGTCTCGGTTGCACCGGGAACAATAGTTTTAATCTGAGAAGAATCTCCTCAACAACACTGTTTCTTCATTCGTTAAACAGATTTTATGTTCTTTATGTAAAGAGAAACTCAGTGAGAAAAGGTTTATTAGGTTATTACAGTGGTTTTAGAAGGCGGAACAAGACACACATTCCTCTCTCTGTTTAACCTGACCTTAATGTGACTGCATGATGCCATGTTAAAGTCATACACATCTGTAACAGCTGTGACCTAGTCAGACTGCTGTCGTGACTTTTACATGAAATGAACTAACATGAGAGCAACATGTTAAATGTTTGAGGCTAAAGAACTGAGGCTGGTGTGGAGACTGACAGAGAGATGACATTATACTACAGAGATCTACAGTATCTCACCTTGTTATTGTGCTGTGGTACAGTGTGTTTATTACCACCACTCATGTGTGTGTGTGTGTGTGTGTGTGTGTGTGTGTGTGTGTGTGTGTGTGTGTGTGTGTGTGTGTGTGTGTGTGTGTGTGTGTGTGTGTGTGTGTGTGTGTGTGTGTGTGTGTGTGTGTCTCAGCTCACCTCGATGCCAAGAAGGCTGGAGATCTGTCCACCCTGTTCGATGTGGGAGGAATAGTGGGTAGGTGGCTTCCTCTGATCTTGAGAGACAGACACAGATGTGTGTGTTTTTCTTCCACATTCACTTACTGTCACTATTTACTTAGTTTTGTGCATCATGGTTAATATGAAATATAATATATGCTATTTTCCTGGCTCATTGCCTCTCTCTATTATGTGTGATCTTCCACAGGGGGGATCTTAGCCGGACTGATCTCTGATAAACTGGGGAAGAGAGCAACCACGTGTGCCATCATGTTGCTGCTGGCTGCTCCTACAGTAGGTTCACACTGATGCTGCTGCTACAATTACTAATACTATCTACTGCTGCTGCTGCACACATCCACCATCATCAAGCTCAGTGAACTCTAACAGGGTTAGATTAGGAAGTTCAGACTGGAAGGAAGTCTCTTCTGTAGCATGCTGGACAGACACCAGCCAAGAATAGAAGCGACTGATAAATAGATCAACTTTAAACCGGAGCCTGCAGAAAGTGTTTGGAGCTGCACTGCTGACCAAGCCTCTGTCTGCATCCTGTAGCACTTAAAGCTAACCTACTTCACTGAACCTACATGTGGTCTTTGTTAGCAGAGGAGCATTAGACAGATTACACATTACACATATTTATGAAGAAGATGTACAGTATTAAATGTTTTGTTTTTATCAGTTTCTGATAACTCCAAGAAGCTACAGCACAGTGGTAGAGCCAGCTAATGTCCGTTCATTAGAGCTGAATGTAACATCTGGTTAGTTAGACGTGTGAATATGAATAGTGACTATAGAAATGTGAGTGTTTTGACCGTCATTCTGTCTCTGTGTCCTGCAGCTGTACGGCTTCTCCATGATCAGTGAGTTCGGTATGGGACCAACCGTCGGTAAGAACCAGCTCTCCTTCCTCACACCTGCTGCTGACTGATTACATGATGAATGACCAGAAATTATTCTGTGGGAGTTTTGAGAAGAATTGAATTGTTGATTATGAAAACTAACAAATATTCTCTGGTTCCAGTTTCTTAAATATAAAGAAAAGCAGACTAATCTTCACGTTATGTCATCATCTAATGAATAAGGTTGATCAATGTTTGGTTCCATTGATCAGACTAAATTTAATCTCTGAAGTCATCACTTTGTGTTCGGAGGACTTTGTGATGTTGTTTTAGACATTTTATAAACTAAATGATTCATCAGTTGTTGAGTAAACAAACATTTAAAGTTCATTTTATTAAGTATAATAAATATGTTTTGTGTTATAACAACATATCACTTTATCTTGTTATATCACAAAACCTTCTCATTATTTCACAAAATTAACGTATCTCATTAAAACTATTATATTAATACTATTATAATAATATAATATAATATAATATATATATAGTTAGGGTTAGGGGGTTAGGGTTAGGGGGTTAAAATATCAAAATATCTGTGTGTGTGTCCAGCTGCTAATCGTGTATCCAGATAAATGAGGTCACCTGACCTGCCTAAATGTATTATTAATGTATCAGAGGAGCTCATCATGGTTGATTAGTTGGGTCTTAATGATCATCAGAGGCTCATTCAGTGCAGACGCTGTGGCTCGACTGATGACTCTTAATTCATTCACACTGAGCTCATGGTGGTCACTGCTGTGGCTCATTATCCTCTCAATATGCTGAAGGGAATCTGTAAATGTCAGCGTGATCCAGCAGAGGATGAGTAGCAGCAGCTGTATAGTGTAATTAGATGTACTGCCTACAGGGTTCGATCCAAACTGAAGTCGTATAAACTTGATCAAACATGCAGGAGGAGGGGAAGAACACAGGAGAACAGTGTAGAAACTTACCCAGTGTGTGTTTGTCAGGAATGCTGCTGGTTTGTGGAGGCCTCGTCAACGGACCGTACTCCCTCATCACTACTGCTGTGTCTGCTGATCTGGTGAGTGGGTTTAACTCTAATCTCAGTCTACTGAAGTCACACAGGATTATTAACTTTTTATTTATTATTATCTACACAATCTCTCATTACCTCTCTCTGTACCTCTCTCTTTACCTCTCTCTTTACCTCTCTCTTTACCTCTCTTTTGACCTCTCTCATTCCCTCTCTCTTTACTTCTCTCATTCCCTCTCTCATTCCCTCTCTCTGTACCTCTCTCTTTACCTCTCTCTTTACCTCTCTCTTTACCTCTCTCTTTACCTCTCTCTTTACCTCTCTCTTTACCTCTCTCTTTCCCTCTCTGTGTACCTCTCTGTGTACCTCTCTCTGTACCTCTCTCTTTACCTCTCTCTTTACCTCTCTCTTTCCCTCTCTGTGTACCTCTCTCTGTACCTCTCTCTTTACCTCTCTTTTTACTTCTCTCATTCCCTCTCTCATTCCCTCTCTCTGTACCTCTCTCTTTACCTCTCTCTTTACCTCTCTTTTTACTTCTCTCATTCCCTCTCTCATTCCCTCTCTCTGTACCTCTCTCTGTACCTCTCTCTTTACCTCTCTCTTTACCTCTCTTTTGACCTCTCTCATTCCCTCTCTCTTTACCTCTCTCATTCCCTCTCTCTGTACCTCTCTCTTTACCTCTCTCTTTACCTCTCTTTTTACTTCTCTCATTCCCTCTCTCATTCCCTCTCTCTGTACCTCTCTCTTTACCTCTCTCTTTACCTCTCTTTTTACTTCTCTCATTCCCTCTCTCTGTACCTCTCTCTTTACCTCTCTCTTTACCTCTCTTTTGACCTCTCTCATTCCCTCTCTCTTTACCTCTCTCATTCCCTCTCTCTGTACCTCTCTCTTTACCTCTCTCTTTACCTCTCTTTTTACTTCTCTCATTCCCTCTCTCTGTACCTCTCTCTTTACCTCTCTCTTTACCTCTCTTTTTACTTCTCTCATTCCCTCTCTCTGTACCTCTCTCTGTACCTCTCTCTTTACCTCTCTTTTTACTTCTCTCATTCCCTCTCTCTGTACCTCTCTCTGTACCTCTCTCTTTACCTCTCTTTTGACCTCTCTCATTCCCTCTCTCTGTACCTCTCTCTTTACCTCTCTCTTTACCTCTCTTTTGACCTCTCTCATTCCCTCTCTCTGTACCTCTCTCTGTACCTCTCTCTTTACCTCTCTTTTGACCTCTCTCATTCCCTCTCTCTGTACCTCTCTCTTTACCTCTCTCTTTACCTCTCTTTTGACCTCTCTCATTCCCTCTCTCTGTACCTCTCTCTTTACCTCTCTTTACCTCTCTCATTCCCTCTCTCTGTACCTCTCTCTTTACCTCTCTCTTTACCTCTCTTTTGACCTCTCTCATTCCCTCTCTCTTTACCTCTCTCTTTACCTCTCTCTTTACCTCTCTCTTTACCTCTCTCTTTACCTCTCTCTGTACCTCTCTCTTTACCTCTCTCTTTACCTCTCTTTTGACCTCTCTCATTACCTCTCTCTTTACCTCTCTCTTTACCTCTCTCTTTACCTCTCTCTTTACCTCTCTCTTTACCTCTCTTTTGACCTCTCTCATTCCCTCTCTCTGTACCTCTCTCTTTACCTCTCTTTTGACCTCTCTCATTCCCTCTCTCTTTACCTCTCTCTTTACCTCTCTCTTTACCTCTCTCTTTACCTCTCTTTTGACCTCTCTCATTCCCTCTCTCTTTACCTCTCTCTTTACCTCTCTCTTTACCTCTCTTTTGACCTCTCTCATTCCCTCTCTCTTTACCTCTCTCTGTACCTCTCTCTTTACCTCTCTTTTGACCTCTCTCATTCCCTCTCTCTGTACCTCTCTCTTTACCTCTCTCTTTACCTCTCTTTTGACCTCTCTCATTCCCTCTCTCTTTACCTCTCTCTGTACCTCTCTCTTTACCTCTCTTTTGACCTCTCTCATTCCCTCTCTCTTTACCTCTCTCTGTACCTCTCTCTTTACCTCTCTTTTGACCTCTCTCATTCCCTCTCTCTTTACCTCTCTCTGTACCTCTCTCTTTACCTCTCTTTTGACCTCTCTCATTCCCTCTCTCTTTACCTCTCTCTTTACCTCTCTCTTTACCTCTCTTTTGACCTCTCTCATTCCCTCTCTCTGTACCTCTCTCTTTACCTCTCTTTTGACCTCTCTCATTCCCTCTCTCTTTACCTCTCTCTGTACCTCTCTCTTTACCTCTCTCTGTACCTCTCTCTTTACCTCTCTTTTGACCTCTCTCATTCCCTCTCTCTGTACCTCTCTCTTTACCTCTCTCTTTACCTCTCTCTGTACCTCTCTGTACCTCTCTCATTCCCTCTCTCTTTAACTCTCTCTTTTGACCTTTGACCCTAGGGGACCCACAAGAGCCTGAAAGGCAACGCCAGAGCATTGTCTACTGTTACTGCCATCATCGATGGGACCGGATCTGTAGGTCAGTGTCACTGATCAACGAACACAATAAATAACTCAGCAAGAACAATTCTAGTTATGAAGATACAGAAACACCATCTGACCTTCTATCATGTAAACCTACCAAAGGACCTCCTCTCAGTACCTTCATCTTCCCTTCCTGTCTGTAGCACTCAGTCCCAGGCCTGTTGATTCTTCTTTATAAAGACTCAGTCATTTCCTCAAACAGCTGCTCACTGCAGATTTTAACAAACGTTACTGAAACAGGAAGAAATGCTGCATTTGTTGGGACTATTTTCAGCGGCGGATTAAAAACTCCCATAATAACCTTTCAGCAAATTGTGATTCAAGTGTTGAGAGGACACAGAGGGACATGATGAATCTGTCTCATGCACGACTGTCAGGATATAGTGATCGTTTTATTAAAATAACTTTTTTAAATCAGATTTGCTCCCTTTCTACCTACTGCAGCTTTAGATATGAAATATTACCAATGTTCGATTTGAATGATCTGCTTAGTGGTGTTTATGTTGGCATATCTTCCCTTGTTTCTGTATTCAGTGTATTCAACCTGTCCCAGACTGCTATATACTGTATAGTTCTCATTAAGAGTTGAGATGCTGACCCTGCTGATGTTTGTGGTATCAGGTGCAGCAGTGGGCCCCCTGCTGGCTGGACTGCTGTCTGCAGGAGGCTGGGATCAGGTCTTCTACATGCTCATGACTGCTGACTTCCTCGCTCTGTTGGTGAGTGATTTAAAAACCATAAACAACAGAAGTATCATCAGTAATAATAGTAATAGTTGTAGATGAGTTTCATCGAGGTGTCCTCACAGCTGAACTAAACAATGCTCCTATATTGACTCTGGATCACTCGTAGTGTTGAACCCACAGAGAGTTATCACCAACAGCAGTCACCGCTGTCATCCAGCTTGTTTCCAGCAGACAGATGTTTTCTGATAGTCACTGCACACACTGCCTGCCCAGCACCAACAGCAGACAGATGTTTACTGATAAAGTCACTGCACACACTGCCTGCCAAGCATCAACAGCAGACAGATGTTTTCTGATAAAGTCACTGCATACACTGCCTGCCCAGCAGCCAACAACAGACAGATGTTTTCTGATAAAGTCACTGCACACACTGCCTGCCCAGCATCAACAGCAGACAGATGTTTTCTGATAAAGTCACTGCACACACTGCCTGCCCAGCATCAACAGCAAACAGATGTTTTCTGATAAAGTCACTGCACACACTGCCTGCCCAGCATCAACAGCAGACAGATGTTTTCTGATAAAGTCACTGCACACACTGCCTGCCCAGCATCAACAGCAAACAGATGTTTTCTGATAAAGTCACTGCACACACTGCCTGCCCAGCATCAACAACAGACAGATGTTTTCTGATAAAGTCACTGCACACACTGCCTGCCCAGCACCCAATAGTAGACAGATGTTTTCTGATGAAGTCACTGCACACACTGCCTGCCCAGCATCAACAGTAGAGAGATGTTTTCTGATAGTCACTGCACACACTGCCTGCCCAGCACCCAACAGTAGAGAGATGTTTTCTGATAAAGTCACTGCACACACTGCCTGCCCAGCACCCAATAGTAGACAGATGTTTTCTGATGAAGTCACTGCACACACTGCCTGCCCAGCATCAACAGCAGACAGATGTTTTCTGATAAAGTCACTGCACACACTGCCTGCCCAGCACCAACAGCAGACAGATGTTTACTGATAAAGTCACTGCACACACTGCCTGCCCAGCACCAACAGCAGACAGATGTTTTCTGATAAAGTCACTGCACACACTGCCTGCCCAGCACCAACAGCAGACAGATGTTTACTGATAGTCACTGCACACACTGCCTACCCAGCACCAACAGCAGACAGATGTTTACTGATAAAGTCACTGCACACACTGCCTGCCCAGCACCAACAGCAGACAGATGTTTTCTGATAGTCACTGCACACTCTGCCTACCCAGCACCAACAGCAGACAGATGTTTTCTGATAGTCAATGCACACACTGCCTACCCAGCACCAACAGCAGACAGATGTTTACTGATAAAGTCACTGCACACACTGCCTGCCCAGCACCAACAGTAGACAGATGTTTCTGATAGTCACTGCACACACTGCCTGCCAGCACCAACAGCAGACAGATGTTTTCTGATAGTCAATGCACACACTGCCTGCCCAGAACCAACAGCAGACAGATGTTTACTGATAAAGTCACTGCACACACTGCCTGCCCAGCACCAACAGCAGACAGATGTTTTCTGATAGTCAATGATGCACACACTGCCTGCCCAGCACCAACAGCAGACAGATGTTTACTGATAAAGTCACTGCACACACTGCCTGCCCAGCACCCAACAGTAGTGGAGCATTTAGCAGCTAAATACACTGATATCTTTCTATTCGTTGAGTTGGTAGAGGCCAAACCCAGAGCTAAAAGAAGAGAGACTTACATTCATCAGGTGGACACAAACACAACTCCAGTAACTCCATGAATATTGATCTTGTTATGGTGATAATATAGCAGATGTTCTGCTGCCCCCAAGTGGACAAAAAAATTAATTAATGCAGCTTTAAATGCAGTTTAGATAGCAGCACAACACAGTAGGAATATGTTTTAATGGTTAATATACTACAAGCTGCAGTGAAATACAGACATGAACTAATATTTGACTTTGTGCAGCTTTTGCTACGGCTCGTGACAAAGGAGCTGACCTCGAATAAACCCCGTCCCATCTCTGCTGTAGAGTAAGTCTTTACTATTACTTATAGTTCATCATTTTACTCCATGTCCTCTTCCTATTGGATGGTCATCCTTCTATTCCTTTACACCCTGTTTATCACAGATCCACACTGTGAATCATTCGGATTTTATATTCAAATGTTGGGCTGTGGTGTCAAAATACTTTTCTCCACTTATATTCAAAAGCAGCTATAACGCTGAACACAAATACTGTATATAGTATAGGATAGTAGTATATAGTACATTGAAAACTAAACTAGTACCAGTAAACGTAATACGTAATACATTACAGTGGTGGTATCTGACCACCACCGTAAATGCCAAATCAAAATCAATCTATCTTTTTTACAGTATATTGATTTTTGTGAACAATTTCAATTCCATGACTTTATTGAGATCAATAAGTCATCATCAGTTTTATTTTTCTTATTCATCTAAGATGAATAAAATGTATGAACTAGAAACATTCCTACAGTTAGTAAAGGCAGATCTCACTAATGAACAGAAACACAGAATTCCCTATGCATGAAAATAGATTTAATCACTATTATTATATTATATTATATACAGTATATTATTATATATTTCAGAGAACAAGGCGCCACTAAAAGAATCCCTACAGAAAATGGCTGTAAGGCTTCAGGATTATATATTATATATATATATATATATATATATATATATATATATATATATATATATATATTATAGGATAATATTCAGCCAGGGGTTTATTCACACTGTTGGGATCTTTTAGGACCTTCAGACCTCATCAGATGAACTGATGTGAAGCCAGAACACAAAATGTGATATTAATTAATAATTAATTAATAGTTTGATTAATGTACTTAGTAAAAGGTGAAGAAGGAAAAGAAGGATGTTCTTCATGGATATAGACATAAAGTTCAATTTTCAGAGAGCTTATTGTTCCAGACTGTAAAACTTAATGACTCCCAACTTATCAATATGGTGTTAATGTTTGTCTCTCCTGCAGGTTGAAGGAGCACTGAGCACGCACACACACACACACAGTGCTGTAAACAGGATTGTACTTGCGTCCCTGAGGAAGAGCTGAAACTGAAGTTCTGGCTGGTCTGGAGGATTCATCACTCTCAGCGTCCTCTCCTCTTCCTCTCCTCTTCCTCTCCTCTTCCTCATCTCTTCCTCATCTCTCCCTCATCTCTTCCTCTCCTCTTCCTCATCTCTTCCTCTCCTCTTCCTCTCCTCTTCCTCTCCTCTTCCTCATCTCTTCCTCTCCTCTTCCTCTCCTCTTCCTTGTCTCTTCCTCTCCTCTTCCTCTCCTCTTCCTCATTTCTTCCTCTCCTCTTCCTCTCCTCTCCTCTCCTCGTCTCTTCCTCGTCTCTTCCTCGTCTCTTCCTCGTCTCTTCCTCTCCTCTTCCTCTCCTCTTCCTCTATTGAACTGTTGAACTGTTTCCTGTGGCAGCCAGTTAGAGCTCGAACACACTACACTACCGTCTCTATCTACTCAGAGGACCAGCAGATATATGAAGCTAGCCTTACTTTGATGTGTTGAAACAGCAACTTCCATGACTGTGTCCTCATGGATTCTCCTGTAGTCATCCTCCTTCTAACCCTGATCTAACCCTGGTCTAACCCTGATCTAACCCTGATCTAACCCTGGTCTAACCCTGGTCTAACCCTGATCTAACCCTGATCTAACCCTGGTCTAACCCTGGTCTAACCCTGATCTAACCCTGGTCTAACCCTGATCTAACCCTGGTCTAACCCTGATCTAACCCTGATCTAACCCTGGTCTAACCCTGGTCTAACCCTGATCTAACCCTGGTCTAACCCTAACAGTCAGGTTAATCTCATCTAACCATCTTAAATTATACCCAAGGGACCCAAACCCAGCCTTCCAGTGGGACCATGGTGGCTTCTAACCTGCTTTTAGACCTCTGAATCATGTTGGCGGCTTGTTAAAAACCAGCGGAGCAAATCAAGCTTCCAGAAGGATTCAGAACGACTCGTCACAGTTTGGTTCCTTTTCCAGACACAAAAAAATGGAAACAGCAAAACTGCCACGACAACATGACGTGTTCAGGTGTTTAAGTCGACTTACAGAAACAAACTCTTCATTCTTTAATCAATATATTTCTTTGATTATTAATGCTGACTCCTCCTAGCAGCCGCCATGTTGCCAAACAGTGACTTCAGATGGGCCGATACAGCGCTGGCTGATGATGGGTCAGGGCTAAATGAGCTACTCTCAAACAGCCAGGTCAGTCTGCTGGTCAGGCTAGAGGGGATCCATCAAGTTGTGAAACAGCTGTTGTTAGCTGGTAGCTGCTGAGCTTCACTACACTACTGTAGTTAGCTGCTGTACACTAAACGAGAACCTGGATCCCTGGACTCTGATTGGTTCCAGGTGTTATTCAGAGATATATTATCTGTGAAATACTAGTATAGTACTAATAATAATACTATAATACGTAGTGTGAAAGTACTTGTCAGATATTGTGTGTCAGATGTGTGCACCTTTTGCCCAAAACAGTAAAAACAAATTAATTTTCTGTGGCCCTTTCACACATGGAGCCTAACATGGCCCTTAAAGCCCTTTCACACATGGAGCCTAACATGGCCCTTAAAGCCCTTTCACACATGGAGCCTAACATGGCCCTTAAAGCCTTTCACACATGGAGCCTAACATGGCCCTTAAAGCCCTTTCACACATGGAGCCTAACATGGCCCTTAAAGACTTTCACACATGGAGCCTAACATGGCCCTTAAAGCCCTTTCACACATGGAGCCTAACATGGCCCTTAAAGCCTTTCACACATGGAGCCTAACATGGCCCCTTAAAGCCCTTTCACACATGGAGCCTAACATGGCCCTTAAAGCCCTTTCACACATGGAGCCTAACATGGCCCTTAAAGCCTTTCACACATGGAGCCTAACATGGCCCTTAAAGCCCTTTCACACATGGAGCCTAACATGGCCCTTAAAGCCCTTTCACACATGGAGCCTAACATGGCCCTTAAAGACTTTCACACATGGAGCCTAACATGGCCCTTAAAGCCCCCTCACACATGGAGCCTAACATGGCCCTTAAAGCCTTTCACACATGGAGCATAACATGCCCCTAAGAGCCGGTATGGCCCTGTGGACTTCCTGATCTCCAGTAACGCTGTGGAGCTCTTCTTATGAAGGGGTCTCGTACGAGGACGCACACAGCCAGCTAGTGAACATGGACGTAAACAATGCATGATTCAAATACTTCAAAAACCAGCTTTGCAAACGTTCAATGAGGAAGTAAATGCATTCAGCTCCAGGATACAAAAATGCATCTGGGTGAGTGACACTGAATGTATGTAATGTTTACCTTTTAGAGGATCAGTTCACCTGAATTACCAACAATCTCACTCACCTGTAGTTGTCTCTGTCATGTCAGATTTTTCTAGTTTTATTTGTCCAGGTTCAGCCCAGTACAACGGGGGTGAATTTAAATTCAGTTTGTGGTTCTGACTCCATTGAAACATGACATGAGGAATAGTGTCCCTGTTATTGTAAATAATCCACTGGACTGATTCTTCAAAGGAAAGTACTTCAACTAAAGCACAGTTTCTGTAAGTACTTCAAATAAAACACAGTTTCTGTAAGTACTTTGACTAAAACACAGTTTCTGTAAGTACTTCGACTAAAACACAGTATCTGTACGTACTTCGACTAAAACACAGTTTCTGTAAGTACTTCGACTAAAACACAGGTTCTGTAAGTACTTCGACTAAAACACAGTTTCTGTAAGTACTTCGACTAAAACACAGTTTCTGTAAGTACTTCGACTAAATCACAGGTTCTGTAAGTACTTCGACTAAAACACAGTTTCTGTAAGTACTTCAACTAAAACACAGTTTCTGTACTTACGTTTTATTGACATTTTCATATTTGAATTCTTTGAAAATGTCAATTTTTCTATTGAGTTGAATTGATTGGTGTAGAGGCAGAAATCTGTTTCCATGGGTAGATTCCACTAGAGGGAGGTGTGACTAACTGACCCTTTAACCTTGATGGGAACACTATATGTTCACACTATTGAGCTGCTGCTCTTAATGCTGACCTCTCTGTGGGGGGGTGCTGGACCAGCTCAGTCCTGGGTGACGGAGCACCAACCAAGACCACTAAACTCTCCTCCACTGGGTGGAAGTTGCTGTTTCAGGGTCACCTTTGCCTTACTGAACCAAAGAGATTGTGAGGATCATGTTGTAATTTAACTAAGAGACTCCTTATTTAAGTCATTTAAGTTATTCCTGTCGGTTCTGTGGTGGTTTGTGTTTTTTCTGAACTTGTTATGAAGGCACCAAAGTTGTATTTTTATATAAAACCTGCAGATAATGATATATGTTTTCTGTGGTGGGGGGGAACTGAGATATTATGAATGTAATATGGATATAATTTATAGTGCAATGTTGATACGTTAGTTAGTGTTAAAGATCTGATCAAAGTGAATCTTATCTTCCAATATCTGATCTTGTAAGCATTGAAAATCATTGAAAATCATTGAAAATCAGAAAACAAAGACCCTAAAAGCTCACGGTTAGTGATTTTTCTTCCAGATTAGTTTAACATTTATAATTATATTCTGTTAATTTACTGGCTGCAAACTGTATTAGAGTAAAATCCACAGAATACAAACACCTGGTAATGTTATATACAGTATATTTATATTTGAAAGTTAAACTTCATGATGATTCATTGAGACATGATGCCTTGGTTGTTGTGTATATTTCTTACTGTGTGTGTCAGTGGTAGGCCGAGCACTTGAATCATTGTGTGCCTTGTTTGTTGTGTCTCTTTGATGGCCAGTTGGGTTTCTATCATGGTTCTTTGCTACTTTGGGACTGAACTTGGTTTGGAGGTGGTTCACTCCCAAAGCACAAAATAAAAATAAATGAATAGTTTTCTTCACTGAGCTGTCCCGGGGTCGTGTGTGTTTGATGAACTGTCCCGGGGTCGTGTGTGTTTAATGAACTGTCCCGGGGTCGTGTGTGTTTGATGGTTCTGATGGCAGCGTGCTATACAGGTCGGCTAAATCGGTCTAATTCATGGCATGGAGGAGCCTTAAGTCTCAGCTGGAGCTGGCAGGTGTCATCTGAAATGGTAAGCTGCTGACGTACAGGAACCCACTCAGTGACACAGGCAGGCAGACACACACACACACACACACACACACACACACACACACACACACACACACAGGATTGGGAAGGGGAAGTTGGTTAACAGCCAAAGTGGCTTAAAGGAACAGTTCATAAATTAGGAGTTAGATGACAAGATTGATATCACTCTCATCAGAGACAATCTGATGTGTTCCAGTCCGTCTCTAATCATTACCTCCATGGTGATCCGTACATTGAATGAGTTCTGGGTCATTGTGATGGTTCCTTATGTCCGTATACTGGCCCCTACGTTATCCTTCCTTAAAGCTGCAGTGGGTAGAAATAGAGCAAATATCAATAAAAAAAGTTGTTTTATATCCAATCAAACGGTCAAACTAGGCAGCGCTGATCAGATATGAATCAATATTCTGTTACTGTAATGACTATTTCTCTCCTCAGATGTTCTCAGAAACATCTTGTAGTTACTGTTTAGCTGTAAAATGAGAACGTTTGTGACCCGGCAGCCTTGTTGAGATCAGTTGAGGAAATACCAAGCACCGCCCACCAGCCAGAGCACACTTTCTCATTTTACAGCTAAACAGTAGAACAGGAGAGAAATAGTCATTACAGTAAGAGAATATTGATTCATATCTGATCAGCGCTGCCTAGTTTGACCGTTTGGTCGGAGTTGGTGAGTGATTGACAGCTGCCTCCGTTGAATGAACAGCCAATAGGAACGCTCTCTCTCTCTGAAATGACCTGTGATTGGTCAAAGTCTCTCGTCACAGACTAGATTTTCTAAACCCTGAAAACAGAGACATGAGGAGGACCAGAAGTCTAGTTTTCTCTCAGAACACTTGAATTTCAATATGATGAAAGGTTATTATGGGATGTCTGCCCAATGATGCCATAAGTGACTCTGATGGAAGAAAGGGATATACATGAACATACATGAACATAAAGACAATACATGAACATCCATGAACATAAAAAACATACATGAACATACATGAACATAATGACCATACTGAACATAATGCACATAAATGGACATACATGAACATAATGAACATACATGAACATACTGAACATAATGTACATACATGGACATACATGAACATACATGAACAAAATGAACATACATAAACATAATGAAGATACATGAACATAATGAACATACATAAACATAATGAACATACATTAACATAATGAACATAATGAACATACTGAACATAATGAAAATACATGAACACACATTAACATACTGTACATAGACATACATGAACATAATGAATATATATGAACATAATGAACATACATGAGCATACATCATCATAATGAACATACATGAACATAATGAACATACATGAACATAATGCACATACATGAACATACATGAACAAAATGAACATACATAAACATAATGAACATACATGAACATACATTAACATAATGAACATAATGAACTTAATGAAAATACATGAACACACATTAACATACATAGACATACATGAACATAATGAATATACATGAACATACATGAACATAATGAGCATACATGAACATAATGAACAAAATGAACATAATGAACATACATCATCATAATGAACATACATGAACATAATGAACATACATGAACATACTGAACATAATGCACATACATGAACATACATGAACAAAATGAACATAAATAAACATAATGAACATACATGAACATACATTAACATAATGAACATAATGAACATACATGAACACACATTAACATACATAGACATACATGAACATAATGAATATACATGAACATACATGAACATAATGAACATACATGAACATAATGAACTTACATGAGCATACATGAACATAATGAATATACATGAACATAATGAACAAAATGAACATAATGAACATACATCATCATAATGAACATACATGAACATACATGAAGGTATATGAACATACTGAACATAATGCACATAAATGGACATACATGAACAAAATGAACATAAATGAACATACATAAACATAATGAACATAAAGAACATACATGAATATAATAAACATAATAAACATACATGAACATAATGAACATACATCATCATAATGAACATACATGAACATAATGAACATACATGAACATACTGAACATAATGCACATACATGAACATACATGAACAAAATGAACATAAATAAACATAATGAACATACATGAACATACATTAACATAATGAACATAATGAACATACATGAACACACATTAACATACATAGACATACATGAACATAATGAATATACATGAACATACATGAACATAATGAACATACATGAACATAATGAACTTACATGAGCATACATGAACATAATGAATATACATGAACATAATGAACAAAATGAACATAATGAACATACATCATCATAATGAACATACATGAACATACATGAAGGTATATGAACATACTGAACATAATGCACATAAATGGACATACATGAACAAAATGAACATAAATGAACATACATAAACATAATGAACATAAAGAACATACATGAATATAATAAACATAATAAACATACATGAACATAATGAACATACGTGAACATATATGAACATAATTAACATACATGAACATACATAAACATAATGAATATACATGAACATAATGAACATACATGAACATACATGAGCATAATGAACATACATGAACATAATGAACATACATGAGTATAATGAACATAATGAACATATATGAACATAATGAACATACATGAACATTATTAACATAATGAACATACATGAACATAATGAACATACATGAACATAATGAACATACATGAACATAATGAACATAAATGAGCATACATAAACATAATGAACATACATGAACATAATGAACATAATGAACATACATGAAAATACATGAGCATAATGAACATACATGAACATAATGAACAAAATGAACATAATGAACATACATCATCATAATGAACATACATGAACATAATGAACATACATGAACATAATGAATATACATGAACATACATGAACATAATGAACATACATGAACATAATGAATATACATGAACATACATGAACATAATGAACATACATGAACATAATGAACAAAATGAACATAATGAACATACATCATCATAATGAACATACATGAACATAATGAACATACATGAACATACTGAACATAATGCACATACATGAACATACATGAACAAAATGAACATACATAAACATAATGAACATACATGAATATACATTAACATAATGAACATACATGAACATACTGAACATAATGCACATACATGAACATACATGAACAAAATGAACATACATAAACATAATGAACATACATGAACATACATTAACATAATGAACATAATGAAAATACATGAACACACATTAACATACATAGACATACATGAACATAATGAATATACATGAACATACATGAACATAATGAACATACATGAACATAATGAACTTACATGAGCATACATGAACATAATGAATATACATGAACATAATGAACAAAATGAACATAATGAACATACATCATCATAATAAACATACATGAACATACATGAAGGTATATGAACATACTGAACATAATGCACATAAATGGACATACATGAACAAAATGAACATAAATGAACATACATAAACATAATGAACATAAAGAACATACATGAATATAATAAACATAATAAACATACATGAACATAATGAACATACGTGAACATATATGAACATAATTAACATACATGAACATACATAAACATAATGAATATACATGAATATAATGAACATACATGAACATACATGAGCATAATGAACATACATGAACATAATGAACATACATGAACATACATGAACATAATGAACATATAAGAACATAATGAACATACATGAACATAATGAACATACATGAACATACATAAACATAATGAACATACATGAACATAATGAACATACATGAAAATACATGAGCATAATGAACATACATGAACATACATGAGCATAATGAACATACATGAACATAATGATCATACATGAACATACATGAGCATAATGAACATATATGAACATATTGAACATACGTGAACTTAATGAACATTACGAACATACATGAACATTATGAACATAATGAACAAGCATGAACATACATGAACATATATGAACATAATGAACATACGTGAACATAATGAACAAAAATGAACATACATGAATATAATGAACATTATGAACATAAATGAGAATACATGAACATAATGAACATTATGAACATAATGCACATTCATGAACATAATGAACATACATGAACATAATGAACATAATGAACATACATGAACATACATGAACATAATGAACATAATGAACATACATGAACGTACATGATCATTAGGAACATAATGAACATACATGAACATAATGAATATAATGAACATACATGAAAATAAATGAACATAATGAACATTATGAACATACATGAACATAAATGAACATACATGAACTAAAATTAACATAAATTAACATACATGACCATAATGAACATACATGAACATAATGAATATACATTAACATAATCAACATAATGAACATACATGAACATAATGAACATACATGAACATAATGAACATACATGAACATAATGAACATACATGAACATACATGAACAACAATGAACATACATGAACATAATGAACATAATGAACATACATGAACATAATGAACATAATGAACATTATGAACATAATGAACATACATGAACATAATGAATATAATGAACATACATGAACATAATGAACATACATGAACATATATCAACATAATGAAAATTATGAACATAATGCACATACATGAACATAATGAACATAATGAACATACATGAAAATAAATGAACATAATGAACATTATCAACATACATGAACATAAATGAACATACATGAACTAGCATGAACATAAATTAACATACATGAACATAATGAAAATTATGAACATTCATGGACATAATGAATATACATGAACATAATGAACAGAATGAACATACATGAACATAATGAACATAATGAACATACATGAACATAATGAACATTATGAACATACATGAACATACATGAGCATAATGAACATAATGAACATACATGAACATAATGAACATACATGAACATACATAAACATAATGAACATACATGAACATAATGAACATACATGAACATATATGAACATAATGAATATACATTAACATAATGAACATTACGAACAAACATGAAAATAATGAACATAATGAACATACATGAACATAAATGAACATACATGAACATTATGAACATTAATGAACATACATGAAGATGATGAACAAAATGAACATACATGAACATAATGAACATACATGAACATAATGAACATACATGAAAATAATGAACATTATGAATATACATGAACATACATGAACATAATGAAAATAAATGAACATAATGATCATACATGAACATACTGAACATACATGAAGTTAATGAACATAATGAACATACATGAACATAATGAACATACATGAACATAATGAACATACATGAACATAATGAACATACATGAACATAATGAACATAATCAACATACATGAACATAATGAACATACATGAACATACATGAACATAATCAACATAATGAACATACATGAACATACATGAACATAATGAACATAATGAACATACATGAACATAATGAACATACATGAACATAATGAACATACATGAACATACATGAACATAATGAGCATAATGAACATACATGAACATAATGAACATAATGAACATACATGAACATAATGAGCATAATGAACATAATGAACATAATGAACATACATGAACATAATGAGCATAATGAACATACATGAACATAATGAACATACATGAACATAATGAACATAATGAACATACATGAACATAATGAACATAATGAACATAATGAACATACATGAACATAATGAACATACATGAACATACATGAACATAATGAACATACATGTGGGTGAGTCAGTTCTTCAGGAAACCCAGCACTAGGGGGCTGAGTGACTTCACTCAATCTTGTCTCTGATTGGTGGAGATGCTACAACCGTTCTCCCCACACACACACAAAAACAAACACAGAGTAGTATCTGTGTGCGCATGTGTGTGAGAGAGAGAGAGCGTGCCTGTAGGTGAGCGCGCGCAGACCCAGGAGGTCTGTAGTGAATGAGGGAGGCGGGGACGCGCGTGGACAGCTTTAAGAGAAGCGGCGGACCGCGAGGTGACAGAGACACCGGACCGGACCGGACCGGGAGGAAGAGTTAGAGGACAAGACTGGGAGGTAGTACCGGTGGGACAGACAGACAGACAAAGAGAGACAGAGAGAGAGAGAGACAGGTGGGATGTCGTCGGACCGCTGACTCCACTTTGACCAGCCTCGGTTTGTTTAACGGAGGTGGGAGGAGGACTGGAGGAGGACCGGCAGGACCGGAGTAGGACCGGTAGGACCGGTAGGACCGGAGTAGGACCGGTAGGACCGGTAGGACCCGAGGAGGACCGGAGGAGGACCGGTAGGACCGGAGGAGGACCGGTAGGACCGGAGTAGGACCGGTAGGACCGGAGGAGGACCGGTGGAGGACCGGAGGAGGACCGGAGCAGGACCGGAGGAAGACCGGAGGAGGACCGGAGCGGCGACACGGAGCCCGGAGCAGGAACCGCACAGCGACGCACCGACGCGGGGGAGAGGAGAGGGGACCATGGGCTCCGCTTCTTCCTCCTACAGGGTCATTTACCTGGAGGTGGACGGCAGGATTCAGAAGGTAGGACACACAGACTATAGGCTGCTGTATGGAGACTATTATTATTATATTATATTATATTATATTATATTATATTATATTATATTATATTATATTATATTGTATTGTATTGTATTGTATTATATTATATTATATTAGTAAGAAAGCATAAACACATCATCTGGATAACATACAACACAACACAAAAGTACCACCCCCAGAGGAAAAGACCGTTAAATGAGTTCATTAGTTAGTTAGTTAGGGAACTCCAAATATTTAATCCAAAATTAAATAAATAAGTGTTATTTCACAAGAAGAAGCATTGTTATTTCAATATTATTATATTTTCTATTCATTATTTATGGTGTTATATGATTTATAGGCTACATTTAATATTACCCATCATGGAGTTCCTTAATACAACACAGGAAAAAAAGCATGATAATGCCTAACAGTAATATTACACCGTAATAGATAAATATTGTGATGTAACTAAACACTGTAAATGTCTACAGTAATATTACACCCTAATAGATCAATATTGTGATGTAACTCTAACACACTGTAAATGTCTACAGTAATATTACACCCTAATAGATAAATATTGTGATGTAACTCTAACACACTGTAAATGTCTACAGTAATATTACACCCTAATAGATAAATATTGTGATGTAACTCTAACACACTGTAAATGTCTACAGTAATATTACACCCTAATAGATAAATATTGTGATGTAACTCTAACATAATGAACATACATGAACATAATGAACATACATGAACATACATAAACATAATGAACATACATGAACATATATGAACATAATGAATATACATGAACATAATGAACATACATGAACATAATGAACATACATGAACATAATGAACATAATGAACATACATGAACATAAATGAACATACATGAACATTATGAACATAAATGAACATTAATGAACATAAATGAAGATAATGAACATAATGAACATACATGAACATATATGAACATATTGAACATACGTGAACTTAATGAACATTACGAACATACATGAACATTATGAACATAATGAACAAGCATGAACATACATGAACATATATGAACATAATGAACATACGTGAACATAATGAACAAAAATGAACATACATGAATATAATGAACATTATGAACATAAATGAGAATACATGAACATAATGAACATTATGAACATAATGCACATACATGAACATAATGAACATACATGAACATAATGAACATAATGAACATACATGAACATACATGAACATAATGAACATAATGAACATACATGAACGTACATGATCATTAGGAACATAATGAACATACATGAACATAATGAATATAATGAACATACATGAAAATAAATGAACATAATGAACATTATGAACATACATGAACATAAATGAACATACATGAACTAAAATTAACATAAATTAACATACATGACCATAATGAACATACATGAACATACATGAACATAATGAACATAATGAACATACATGAACATAATGAATATACATTAACATAATCAACATAATGAACATACATGAACATAATGAACATACATGAACATAATGAACATTATGAACATACATGAACATAATGAACATACATGAACATAATGAACATACATGAACATACATGAACAACAATGAACATACATGAACATAATGAACATTATGAACATACATGAGCATACATGAACATAATGAACATTATGAACATAATGAACATACATGAACATAATGAACATTATGAACATACATGAACATACATGAGCATAATGAACATAATGAACATACATGAACATAATGAACATACATGAACATACATAAACATAATGAACATACATGAACATAATGAACATACATGAACATATATGAACATAATGAATATACATTAACATAATGAACATTACGAACAAACATGAAAATAAAGAACATAATGAACATACATGAACATAAATGAACATACATGAACATTATGAACATTAATGAACATACATGAAGATGATGAACAAAATGAACATACATGAACATAATGAACATACATGAACATAATGAACATACATGAAAATAATGAACATTATGAATATACATGAACATACATTAACATAATGAAATTAAATGAACATAATGATCATACATGAACATACTGAACATACATGAAGTTAATGAACATAATGAACATCCATGAACATAATGAACATACATGAACATAATGAACATACATGAACATAATGAACATAATCAACATACATGAACATAATGAACATACATGAACATACATGAACATAATCAACATAATGAACATACATGAACATACATGAATATAATGAACATAATGAACATACATGAACATAATGAACATACATGAACATACATGAACATAATGAGCATAATGAACATACATGAACATAATGAACATAATGAACATACATGAACATAATGAGCATAATGAACATACATGAACATAATGAACATACATGAACATAATGAACATAATGAACATACATGAACATAATGAACATAATGAACATAATGAACATACATGAACATAATGAACATACATGAACATACATGAACATAATGAACATACATGTGGGTGAGTCAGTTCTTCAGGAAACCCAGCACTAGGGGGCTGAGTGACTTCACTCAATCTTGTCTCTGATTGGTGGAGATGCTACAACCGTTCTCCCCACACACACACAAAAACAAACACAGAGTAGTATCTGTGTGCGCATGTGTGTGAGAGAGAGAGAGCGTGCCTGTAGGTGAGCGCGCGCAGACCCAGGAGGTCTGTAGTGAATGAGGGAGGCGGGGACGCGCGTGGACAGCTTTAAGAGAAGCGGCGGACCGCGAGGTGACAGAGACACCGGACCGGACCGGACCGGGAGGAAGAGTTAGAGGACAAGACTGGGAGGTAGTACCGGTGGGACAGACAGACAGACAAAGAGAGACAGAGAGAGAGAGAGACAGGTGGGATGTCGTCGGACCGCTGACTCCACTTTGACCAGCCTCGGTTTGTTTAACGGAGGTGGGAGGAGGACTGGAGGAGGACCGGCAGGACCGGAGTAGGACCGGTAGGACCGGTAGGACCGGAGTAGGACCGGTAGGACCGGTAGGACCCGAGGAGGACCGGAGGAGGACCGGTAGGACCGGAGTAGGACCGGTAGGACCGGAGGAGGACCGGTGGAGGACCGGAGTAGGACCGGTAGGACCGGAGGAGGACCGGTGGAGGACCGGAGGAGGACCGGAGCAGGACCGGAGGAAGACCGGAGGTGGACCGGAGCGGCGACACGGAGCCCGGAGCAGGAACCGCACAGCGACGCACCGACGCGTGGGAGAGGAGAGGGGACCATGGGCTCCGCTTCTTCCTCCTACCGGGTCATTTACCTGGAGGTGGACGGCAGGATTCAGAAGGTAGGACACACAGACTATAGGCTGCTGTATGGAGACTATTATTATTATATTATATTATATTATATTATATTTTATTATATTGTATTATATTATATTATATTATATTATATTGTATTGTATTGTATTGTATTATATTATATTATATTATATTAATAAGAAAGCATAAACACATCATCTGGATAACATACAACACAACACAAAAGTACCACCCCCAGAGGAAAAGACCGTTAAATGAGTTCATTAGTTAGTTAGTTAGGGAACTCCAAATATTTAATCCAAAATTAAATAAATAAGTGTTATTTCACAAGAAGAAGCATTGTTATTTCAATATTATTATACTTTCTATTCATTATTTATGGTGTTATATGATTTATAGGCTACACTTAATATTACCCATCATGGAGTTCCTTAATACAACACAGGAAAAAAAGCATGATAATGCCTAACAGTAATATTACACCCTAATAGATAAATATTGTGATGTAACTAAACACTGTAAATGTCTACAGTAATATTACACCCTAATAGATCAATATTGTGATGTAACTCTAACACACTGTAAATGTCTACAGTAATATTACACCCTAATAGATCAATATTGTGATGTAACTCTAACACACTGTAAATGTCTACAGTAATATTACACCCTAATAGATAAATATTGTGATGTAACTCTAACACACTGTAAATGTCTACAGTAATATTACACCCTAATAGATCAATATTGTGATGTAACTCTAACACACTGTAAATGTCTACAGTAATATTACACCCTAATAGATAAATATTGTGATGTAACTCTAACACACTGTAAATGTCTACAGTAATATTACACCCTAATAGATAAATATTGTGATGTATCTACACACTGTAAATGTCTACAGTAATATTACACCCTAATAGATAAATATTGTGATTTAACTACACACTGTAAATGTCTACAGTAATATTACACCCTAATACATAAATATTGTGATGGAACTCTAACACACTGTAAATGTGTACAGTAATATTACACCCTAATAGATAAATATTGTGATGTAACTACACCCTGTAAATGTCTACAGTAATATTACACCCTAATAGATAAATATTGTGATGTATCTACACACTGTAAATGTCTACAGTAATATTACACCCTAATAGATAAATATTGTGATGTAACTACACCCTGTAAATGTCTACAGTAATATTACACCCTAATAGATAAATATTGTGATGTAACTACACCCTGTAAATGTCTACAGTAATATTACACCCTAATAGATAAATATTGTGATGTAACTACACACTGTAAATGGCTACAGTAATATTACACCCTAATAGATAAATATTGTGATGTAACTCTAACACACTGTAAATGTCTACAGTAATATTACACCCTAATAGATAAATATTGTGATGTAACTCTAACACACTGTAAAAGTCTACAGTAATATTACACCCTAATAGATATATATTGTGATGTAACTCTAACACACTGTAAAAGTCTACAGTAATATTACACCCTAATAGATATATATTGTGATGTAACTCTAACACACTGTAAATGTCTACAGTAATATTACACCCTAATAGATAAATATTGTGATGTAACTACACACTGTAAATGTCTACAGTAATATTACACCCTAATAGATAAATATTGTGATGTAACTCTAACACACTGTAAATGTCTACAGTAGTATTACACCCTAATAGATACATATTGTGATGTAACTACACACTGTAAATGTCTACAGTAATATCTGCACAGATAAAACTAAAGTAGTCTGATGTCACTTAGACTGTAATACTGAGGTCCACAGAGTATAGAAATGTTACTGAGATGTTTTAGGGGATTAAATAAATGTCATTAAACATCAGAAAGTTGCTATAAATTCAGTGTGCACAGTGGATGGATTTTATAGGGTTTTATTTTGTTAGCAGTAGTTTGGTATTATTTATGGACTACCTATGAGACCTGTGTCCTCGTCCCCTGTCCTACTGAGATGTGATGCCACAGAGACATGTGAGGTGATCATCAGAGGGAGCATCAGCTCTGTGTATAATTTACAGTAAGTTGAGTAAATTATACACAAACGCTGGTACGGCCTTTAGTCTAAATGTCATGTGTGTTTACCACAGTGAATGTGATCATACTAAAAATAGTGTGTATAAGTAGAGAGACCATAGTTATGATGA
This sequence comes from Sebastolobus alascanus, assembly GCA_916701645.2. Classification (NCBI taxonomy): domain Eukaryota; kingdom Metazoa; phylum Chordata; class Actinopteri; order Perciformes; family Sebastidae; genus Sebastolobus; species Sebastolobus alascanus. The sequence continues at coordinate 262,356 of CAKAOJ020000421.1, read as the reverse complement.
TGTGTATGAATCATCTCCGTTCACTGTAATCTAACCGTTACCATCTTCTTCTCTCTGTGTTTGGATTAGTTAGAGTTCATACTGGCAGAATAATGTCACAGGTTTTTCGTTGTGAAGAAGACTGCAGATCTGTGAGGTTGAAGAGTAACTCAGGCTCTGACCTCTGACCTCTGACCTCTGACCTCTGAATACACTCAGCCATTATTCAGAATCACAGACTGGAGCTTTCAAGTCACTAACTTACAGCTCAGAGCCTCTCTCTGTCTCTGGTGGTGGATGTTAATGGTATAAATGGATGTAAATGGTATAAATGGATAGTACCGGTATTAATGGATAGTAACGGTATAAATGGATAGTAACGGTATAAATAGATATTAATGGTATAAATGGATGTTAATGGTATAAATGGATAGTAACAGTATAAATGGATGTTAATGGTATAAATTGATAGTAACGGTATAAATGGATAGTAACGGTATAAATAGATATTAATGGTATATGGAAGGAAACACACAGAAATGTTGCCACAGTTCAGCTCCAGTGAAATCAAATGTATGCAAACTACAGGTGTGTCAGATGGAGGCGAGTAGAGTCGACTTCATTGTCCCTGAGGGGAAGTGTTGGTCACAGTGCTACAGTCTGTTGCTTTACATAAAACAACATCATAAAAACAACATGCTACTGATGAGCACTCATCATAAATAACCTTTATTTAACTAGGAAGTCACATTGAGATTAAAACCACTGCCTGTAGTTCAGAGTCCTGGTGGACTGACAGCAGGATTATGTGACTATGGATCTGAACTAACTCTAGACTTTTGTCCCGTGTTAGATGAAGAAAGAAAATCTAAACTAAAACATCTTCTCCAAGTTCTCACCATCGGAGGCCTTTCAACTGACTTCATTCATCCTTTCTTTTATCCATCCCTCCATTTCTGAACCTGTTTATCCTGCTCAGAGTCACAGAGTTACTCAGAAACCTAACCCACCAGAACCAGAATCCCACCAGAACATCTGAAGCATGGCTGCCACAGGAAGATTAAACACATGAATCACTGGCCTGATAGGAAACATCATTACTTCCTCAGGTTCAATGACAAATACCACAGTCAGTCCACACCTAACACACATCTAACACACACCTAACACACACCTAACACACACCTAACACACATCTAACACACACCTAACACACACTCCATGCACTGTTGGTCAGTCATTGTTCCTCATAGTCAGCTCCATGCACTGTTGGTCAGTCATTGTTCCTCATAGACAGCTCCATGCACTGTTGGTCAGTCATTATTCCTCATAGACAGCTCCATGCACTGTTGGTCAGTCATTATTCCTCATAGTCAGCTCCATTTACTGTTGGTCAGTCATTATTCCTCATAGACAGTCGAGGACCGTGCACATTTCAGTTGATTTGTCCCATTATTGCTCTGCTGAAGTCCATCTCCAGACTGAGAATGCAGCCAGAGCTCTGTTTACATTGACAAACTGATGGAGGAGGAACAGCAGCTCATAAAAGGCCATATAATGAGCTTTATGCCTCACCGGCACTTTGCATTTATTGCGTTGTGTCTTCTTTATGGAGTTCACACAGAGTGTGTGTGTGCTGCACAAAACAGTGTTGTTGCCTCATGCATACATTTTCAATATGCTGCAGGGTGGTGGGAGGATTTGCTCTGGTTTACAAGGTTAATATACAGCTTAATGTGGTTCCAACATCAGACAGGGACATGTTAGTTTGTTCTGTCCTGAGAACTGAAATAGGAGAAAGATTCAATAGAGATTAAAGTCCCTATTTAAAGGGTTAATATACAGCTTAATGTGGTTCCAACATCAGACAGAGACATGTTAGTTTGTTCTGTCCTGAGAACTGAAATAGGAGAAAGATTCAATAGAGATTAAAGTCCCTATTTAAAGGGTTAATATACAGCTTAATGTGGTTATAACATCAGACAGAGACATGTTAGTTTGTTCTGTCCTGAGAACTCCTGGTGGAAAAGAAATGGATTCAATAGAGATTAAAGTCCCTATTTAAAGGGGATATGTGCTCATTTTCAGGATCATACAGGTATTTTAAGTTTCTACTAGAACATGTTCACATGCTGTAGTGTTCAAAAAACATATTATTCCAGTGTGCCTAGAAGCACAGGCAAAGCCTGTGCAAAGCACACTGGTCTATTATTCGACGCGTTTATTTTTAATATTCTGACTTCTTCCGCCCAAAAACTTTGCCGTGCTACTCCTCCCGAAGTGTTGCCAACACCTGTAAAAAAAGTACATCAAAACGTGCGGAATGATCGGGAATCGTGTGCTATGACTTTTCTAAGAGATTCGCGCAGCGGATTCCGAAAAAATCACGCAAAAGCGCGATTTTTTCTCCATAGGAATGCATTGCAAATCGACGTGAAGAGAGCTCAAAAACACTCCTCTTTGAGGCCCTACAGAGTCGCCATACTTTAACGTAGAATCATGATTAACACTTTAAACGGGTCACCAGACATGGGACGTTATTTGGCCAAATGGGCATTTTGATAGCTGGCACGATTTTCACGAAATCGCAGTTTACGTTTTGTGAAATTTTCAGACCGTTTCAGATTTTATAATGGGTGTGTATTGCGTGGGTCGTTAACCGCTAGAGTGAGTGACATCATCGCTAGAGTGAGAGGTAGTTTCAAAATCTTTGGAAAATTTTCCAAACAAATTGCTGCCTAGACCACAATTTTCACTCCTCATACACAATAAATACCTCAAAACGTAGGTATGTTTGTCTTCTTTCAGATAATGTGCCCATTTCAGCAATAGGTGTTACAGTTTGGGATTTATGTCCTTCAAAGCACCAAGAGTCGCCTTCGTCTCTCTGATCCGCTGTAATGTTAATTCACCTCTAAAGGTCTTCAACACAAACTAAACTGTGGAGACTTTTTAAACTGCCAGTTCGCAGTCATTTTTAACTTTATCCACACAAACGACACGTCTACATCTTCATCAAAGTCTTGAGGTGCTCAAACTGAGGAGATTTCAGCTATACCACTTATAGTTTTTAAATGAGGGGTCTTTTTCAGGAAGTACCTTCTCTGTGTTTTCACCAGTCATTCCCAACCATAACTCAGCACTTTCAGACACAAACAGGTGTTTCTGATTGACTGATTAGATCTCCATCAATCTCTGCCTGTCTCTGATTGGCTGATTAGATCTCCATCAGTCTCTGCCTGTCTCTGATTGGCTGGTTAGATCTCCATCAAGCTCTGCCTGTCTCTGATTGGTGCATTGCTCTTAAGCTCTTTTAAACTGTACAAGTTTAAATTATATTTAAGCCTATACAGTTACTGTCTGTCTGATCAGTCTCTACACACACACACACACACACACACACACACACACACACACACACACACACACACACACACACACACACACACACACACAGGATTTTAAGTCATAGGGCTTTTTCCTATCAGTTTCCTTCTGCCACTTTAACTGATCAGGGCCATAATTAGGGTCCATGCACTTGAAATTTGGTCAGGACCATCTAAAGTTATTCAAACCCTGAGTTTTCATCGAACGACCTTGCCGTGGCGTGGCGGCCATTTGAGGCCATTCGCCATGAAACAGGAAGTTGTTGTAACTCCACTGTACGTGGTCCAATCTGCCCCAAATTTCTCAGACATGATAAGGGTCCAGGCCTGACAAAATGTACATGTCAATATTGAGTCACACTCATAGCGCCCCCTACTGGCAACTGGAAATGATATGTTTTATATGTTGATGTACTCCTCAGAGCAGGTTGACCAGATGCACCTCAAATGTGGTCAGAAAAAGCCTCAAGACCTTAATGAAACTATGTTGTTTTGTTCAAAATCAGTCTAACCTGTCTTAAGATGATTTCTGCCCCTCCCCGCTCCACTCCTCACGGCCCCCCAATCACCATGGCAACCAGTGACAGACACGCACGCAGTGTGTGAGTGTGAGTGTGAGTGTGAGTGTGTGTGTGTGTGTGTGTGTGTGTGTGTGTGTGTGTGTGTGTGTGTGTGTGTGTGTGTGTGTGTGTGTCAAATACAGAGATGAGGAGGACATGACAAACAATATATATCAGCATATACAGTAATAAGAGGAGCGAAGCTCCTCGTCTTCTTTCAAATTCACATTAGCCAATCAGAGCAAATGTAGGCATTTTCAAAACTATGGAAACATTATATATCAGTGAATAGTCCTACAGTGATGACCTCACTATGGACCTCAGACGGTCTGAATCCGCCCCCACCGTCCCGGCACCAGCACCAGCCACACTGGTCAAAATTTCTTGCGAAATTTTCTAGTTTGTCTCATACTGTCTGTAGACACTCCAGATACACAAATGGATGTTTTTCATGATATGTCCCCTTCAACATATTAACATATTAACATATTAACATATCAACATTTTAACATATCAACATATCAACATATCAACATATCAACATATTAACATATTAACATATCAACATATTAACATATCAACATATCCACATATCAACATATCAACATATCAACATATTAACATATCAACATATCAGCATATCAACATATCAACATATCAACATATTAACTCTTTATGGACAGTAGTGTTCGGTGCTATCAGCTGGCTACAGATAAACACAGACAACATCTCAATTTACACTCTTTGTTTTTTAAATGGTTGAATATCTGAATTTTCTGGTCAGTGTGTGTGTGTGTGTGTGTGTGTGTGTGTGTGTGTGTGTGTGTGTGTGTGTGTGTGTGTGTGTGTGTGTGTGTGTGTGTGTGTGTGTGTGTCTGTGTGTGTGTGTGTGTGTGTGTGTGTGTTTGTGTGTGTGTGTGTGTGTGTGTGTGTGTGTGTGTGTGTGTGTGTGTGTGTGTGTGTGGTAGTATTTGATGCCTCACCACCAGCCACATCTTCTGTACTGACCATGGATAATATTGAGCTGTTTGTTGGTAGGATCACTTGTTGCTAGGAGATGATGCTGTGGAACAGACACGACCTCTCTGATTTGGATTTAATATATATACTGTATATATTAATGTTAGATTGTTTTCAGGTCAGGGTTACAGGTTGAAGGTTATATGCGTCCATCTGGCTATGAAAGGATGAATCTAAGGAAATCAGTGGGCGGTCCAGTGAGCCTGTTTTACAGCTTCAGTTGAACGCATATTAAAAATGTGTTATAAATTATAAATCTGTTGCATATTCAGCTCCACTTTTCATCCACAGGCTTGTATGTTATTACTACGTCGTGAGGAGCAGTCATTGTTTTCTGTGTTCTTCTCTTTTGTTGTCTCTTTATTCAGGCTAATTAGATTCTGGTTAGCGTGTCCTGTTTACGTGATGCGGTTTGAATATGGCGTCTTGTTTATTTGCATAAGAGTGGATGCGGCTGGTTTATGGTGCGGGATCATCATCCAGCAGGGGAACGATTATGATAAAGTGGGGTTTGTTATTGAAATCAGTTGCGGCATCTTAAAACGAGAACATGAATTTGTTCAGCAGCTGTTAATACTGAGGAGAGAAAATTAAAATAAATGCTTTGCTTTTAAACATCCTAAGGAGTATTTAACTAACCCAGTGAATCAAAGTGCTGCTGTGTGACGAAAAACAAAGAAAAACAAAGAGATGCTGTCATCATCCCACAGGACGCTTCACACTCATTTACATTCAGCTGAGTCTTGGCTTGTCATTATGTTATTTCCCTCTTTGGTTCCCCCTTGGTTTTCTTGATAAAGATTATTTATTATCTTATTATTATCTTATTATTATTTATCTCTCTTCTTTCTGTTCTGTATCAGTAAAGTTCAGCTTTGTTTTATGGACAGTAAATGATGAATAAACAAATGCATCAGGAGGGCAGCACCGAAGTATTTACACCGCAGCATTAGGTAGATTTAATTAAAACAAATAAATCATTAGCAATCTAATTAAATAAACATATACTGCATTAATGGGATGAGACAAGTCACTCAAAGGGAAGGTTTATGGGTAGCCTAGGAAGGATGTTGCTACCTGATAGGAGCAGTATCTGTACTGCATTCATACCCATAATGCTTAGCGAAGGTTAGAGGAGACAGTTACAGATGTGTTGAATGAATGAAACCATTATTATCCCGAGGAGAAAAACCATGACAGCACATAATATAACAAAAAATATAAGTATCATAGAAACATCATAAAAGGCATATGAGAAATGGATAAAGGACATCAGGTACAAGTTCAAGTTGTTGTAAAAAATTAAAATCATGTAGGAGGAAATATCAGTAAAGGACGCAGTATTAGATATATAGATTGATAGATGGAGATAAACAGCAGCTGTAGATGTGGTGTTTCTGAAGTCCACTGACCTCCACCCGTCCCTGTCTCCTCCACCTGTGACAGGCTGCCACTACCAGACCACTGAAGTGCTCTCTGACCTCTCTCCTCCTCCACAATCATCCCTCCCTCCTAACACTGCCTCCCCGTGTCATCTCTCGCTGCGACATCACATGCAAACACCTCCTTTATCTATGTGGGTCATCCCTCTTTGTGCTGCGGAGTCACACAAATCATTTGTCATGTTCAATGACTTGATGTGCTCGACCTTGTTTATGAAGCTGTAGGAGGAGAAGGGACAGAAAACACAGAATATTTACTGCTGCTGTGCTGCAACGTGCACATCCTTTAATCAGATGAAGAGCCTGGAGCGTGGGAAGCCTGCACGTTCAGACTCAGGAGTTTCTCCCCAGTGGTCGATCGCTCCACATTCACATCATAACTGTAGTCAGAGGAGGGAGGAACGCTATGATACTGGTAGTCTGCTGATGTTAACATGTTGTAAACATCTACAGAAGTAGAAGAAAGTAGGGGATTTAAAATGTACTCCAAATTAAAACATTTCTCATCTCTTTCTGCCGTGTGGAAAGAGATGAGAAATGTCCTACATGTTGCAATTAATAATACACAAGACTAAAGACTAGAGCCGTGTTTGCACCACAAAACTAAACTGTTAGTGTGCTATATTTAATGCCTGAAAGCTAAGTGTGAAATGTATGAACTATATACTGTATAGTGCCTCAGACATTCCCACAATGGAACAAAAAAGTAGGTGTCCATGGCATGTACAGTACTTTCTGCTAACAATCCCACAATGCAATGCTCCACATTTGAAATTGAAAGTTACAGTTGTGCAACAACCAACACCCAACACACATCTGACAGTGATGATGACACAAAATGATGATGATAGTCATAAACTAGTGAGTGATTTCATGGGATTAAAGCAGTCGGTCAACTGTAGTTATTTAACAGCTACACTGACAAGTGCATGTGATATTAAAATCTGCAGTCCTCCACTGGAGAAATAATCATGTTCAAGACTGTATTCTTTCAGTTTCAGCCTAATGATTCAAGATTGAATCATCTAATAATTCTAGTTTATTATTATAAGCTAGAATAAGTTTGGACATAAATAGCTGGTTATTAAAGCTGCAGTATGCGAGATCGGCACAAATATGATTTAAAAAAGTTATTTTTATCAAACGGCCGCTATATGGTGACAGTAGAACATGAAACAGGTAACCTGAGTTAAATCCTGTTCCTCTGTGTCCTACTGTGTCCTCCGGTGCTCCTAACGGCATCTGAAGGATTTCACTTACCGGAGGAAAACAAGGTCCGCTGCCCAGCTGCAGTCTATGAGAGCCGGCTGTCAATCACTCTGAACTCCGACCAAACGGTCAAACTAGGCAGCGCTGATCAGATATGAATCAATATTCTGTTACTGTAATGACTATTTCTCTCCTCAGATGTTCTCAGAATCATCTTGGAGTTACTGTTTAGCTGTAAAATGAGAAAGTTTGTGACGCGGCCGCCATTGTAAAATCTGTTGAAGGAAGCCAAGTTCTGGTCACATGACCGGAGCACAGCCAATAGGAACGCTCTCTCTCTCTGAAATGACCTGTGATTGGTCAAAGTCTGCCGTCACGGGCTAGATTTTTCTAAAGCCTGAAAACAGAGACATGAGGAGGAGCAGAAGTCTAGTTTTCTCTCAGAACACTTGAATTACAATATGCTGAAAGGTTATTATGGGATTTTTGCCAAATTATGCCAAAAAATTGTTGCCTACTGAACCTTTAAAGGTATAATATGCAGGCAGCATTAGGTTGTCTCCTACTCCACGGATCAACGAGCTAGGGAGAGAGAGAGAGAGAGAGAGAGAGAGAGAGAGAGAGCAGCGATGGTCAAACGAGCTATAGAGTGAATGAAGAGAGGGAGCGACGTTAGTGAGAACAAAGCAGTGAATCAGAGAAATAAACGTTATTTTCTGATAGTTTCCTAGCGGTTATGTTCTAAAGCTCAAATAAACATGACCATAACTGACCATAACCCTGCGGGAAGGTGGCGAGTTGCCGGATTTTGAATGAATGCAGCCGAAGGACGGACGTCTGTCTGCTGTAGCTCAGCGCTGCTCTCCGTCAAACTGACACACCGAGACAGAGACAGAGAGAGGAGCAGGAGACACTGTCTGGAGGACATAACAACACAACCTCACAATCTCATCCGTCTAATACGGCCGCTCTGTATCTGACAGAGTAGAGGGGGACGTGTGCCTCGGTATCAGACAAAGCTGAACGGGCTGCACACCGTTACTGACACAAAGGCTCTTTGCTGACTCCCAGAAACGTCCCAGAAACGTCCCAGAAACGTCCCAAACAAGGCAAAATAAGAAGAGAAGATAAAATCCAGGCAGAGCTGCAGAGTCTTTGCAGAGTCTCAGACACCACCACACACTTCTAGTGGGGCATAGTGATGATTGAGAGGGATTATTTCTGTCATGCATTGTTTGTTTATTTAGGAGATTCTTGCATATTATACCTTTAAATATAATAAACCTGAGCTGATTTAACAAAAATATCAGTTTCGTATCATATATACAGTATGTGATATGCAATAATGATTAAAAATGTTATATTTTACTTTCCCTACTTTTCAAAATTTGCTGTTGTGTTGTGAACAGGTTCATATGTGGAGTTAATTAGTTCATTTTTTCTTTTTTATAGATTATAGATCATAGATCATAGATTATAGATTATAGATTATAGATCATAGATCATAGATCATAAATCATAGATTATAGATTATAGATCATAGATCATAGATTATCGATCATAGATTATAGATTATAGATCATAGATCATAGATCATAGATCATAGATCATAGATTATAGATAATAGATTATAGATCATAGATCATAGATCATAGATTATAGATAATAGATAATAGATCATACCCTCATCATGTTTGATTGTGTGTTGTCCCTCAGGTGGTGTTCAGTAGATTCTGCAGCCCGTGTGACATTAAGGAGCTGTTCTGTACAGCTCTGAGTGTGCCAAGGTAAGATACACACACACACACACACACACACACACACACACACACACACACACTCTGTTAATGCCGTCAGCTATAGTTTGCAGACAGCAGAGTGTTAATTAGCTGTTCCTTTTTCACTTGACATTTAATACACATGACACCAGTGATGTGTGATTATTAATAGAGTATGGTACCCGTTTACAGTGCTGCTCTATATCGAATTATGTCTTCACACAGTAGCTGAATCATAACTTCAGTGTAGTTACTCCTCTGTTTGTTCTAGAGTTCAGGTGGACATGACTCCCGTTCAGTCCTGATTTATTATGTTGTATAATCTGTATATGGATAATCCTTCATTACTGTAACAAGCAGGGAGGTGAAGTGGTATAATTACAAATTGAAAAAGGAAAACACCATATGACATGATGTTATAGCTTTAGAAATGCATGATGACAGAAATGTGAACTCATTTTCATATAGATCCAGTTATCCGGTACAATGTATGAGCTGCTGAGATGTTTGCTCACTCTGCAGCTGTGCAGCACTAATATAATGTAATGTTTATTAATTTGTGTCCTCATTAGCTTCCACATAGTGACTGTTAGTAGTCCTGGGATTGAGGGTTAGACATCCTTGTGGGATGATGGGGACCCTAAGAGAAACATATGGATATTTAAACTTAATGCTACGTATTCAGGCCCAAATGAGGAAATTCAGTCTGTTCGCGTCAGGGAGCAGCATCGTCCTTTCGGGGATTCTTTCACAACAATGACCGGCTCGCTGTACATTATCCCGCTTATTACACGGCTACTTACTGAAGAAATCAAAAACGGTCCTCCAGAGTCCGACATCTGAAATGCGCCCATAGCAACGGTCTGTTATACATAGTAACGGTCTGTTATATATAGCAATGGTCTGTTATACATAGCAACGGTCTGTTATAAGTAGCAACAGTCTGTTATACATAGTAACGGTCTGCTATACATAGCAACGGTCTGTTATACATAGTAACGGTCTGCTATACATAGCAACGGTCTGTTATACATAGCAACGGTCTGTTATACGTTGCAACGGACTGTTATACATAGCAACGGTATTTTATACATAGTAACGGTCTGTTATACGTTGCAACGGTCTGTTATACGTAGCAACGGTCTGTTATACATAGTAACGGTCCGTTATACGCTGCAACGGTCTGTTATACATAGCAACGGTCTGTTATACATATCAACGGTCTGTCATACATAGTAACAGTCTGCTATACATAGCAACGACCGTTTTACATAGTAACGGTCTGTTATACGTAGCAACGGTCTGTTATACATAGCAACGGTCTGTTATATGTAGTAACGGTCTGTTATACGTTGCAACGGTCTGTTATACGTAGCAACGGTCTGTTATACATATCAACGGTCTGTTATACATAGTAACGGTCTGTTATACGTAGCAACGGTCTGTTATACATATCAACGGTCTGTTATACATAGTAACGGTCCGTTATACGCTGCAACGGTCTGTTATAAGTAGCAACGGTCTGTTATACATATCAACGGTCTGTTATACATAGTAACGGTCTGTTATACGTAGCAACGGTCTGCTATACATATCAACGGTCTGTCATACATAGTAACAGTCTGCTATACATAGCAACGGTCTGCTATACATAGCAACGACCGTTTTACATAGTAACGGTCTGTTATACGTAGCAACGGTCTGTTATACATAGTAACGGTCCGTTATACGCTGCAACGGTCTGTTATACGTAGCAACGGTCTGTTATACATATCAACGGTCTGTTATACATAGTAACGGTCTGTTATACGCTGCAACGGTCTGTTATACGTAGCAACGGTCTGTTATACATATCAACGGTCTGTTATACATAGTAACGGTCTGTTATACGTAGCAACGGTCTGCTATACATAGCAACGTTCTGCTATACATAGCAACTGTCTGTTATACATAGTAACGGTCTGTTATACGTAGCAACGGTCTGCTATACGTAGCAACGGTCTGTTATACATAGCAACGGTCTTTTATACGTTGCAACGGTCTGCTATACATAGCAACTGTCTGTTATACATAGTAACGGTCTGCTATACGTAGCAACGGTCTGTTATACATAGCAACGGTCTTTTATACGTTGCAACGGTCTGTTATACGTTGCAACGGTCTGTTATACATAGCAACGGACTGTTATACATAGCAACGGTCTGTTATACATAGCAACGGTCTGTTATACATAGTAACTGTCTGTTATACATAGCAACGGTCTGTTATACATAGTAACGGTCTGATATACGTTGCAACGGTCTGTTATAAATAGCAACGGACTGTTATACATAGCAATGGTCTGTTATACATAGTAACAGTCTGTTATACGTTGCAACGGTCTGTTATACGTTGCAACGGACTGTTATACATAGCAACGGTCCATTTTACGCTGCAACGGTCTGTTATACATAGCAACGGTCTGTTATACATATCAACGGTCTGTCATACATAGCAACAGTCTGTTATACATAGCAACGGACTGTTATACATAGCAACGGACTGTTATACATAGCAACGGACTGTTATACATAGCAACGGACTGTTATACATAGCAACGGTCTGTTATACATAGCAACGGACTGTTATACATAGCAACGGACTGTTATACATAGCAACGGTCTGTTATACGTAGCAACGGTCTGTTATAAATAGTAACGGTCTGTTATATGTTGTAACAGTCTGTTATACGTAGCAACGGTCTGTTATACATAGTAATGGTCTGTAATACATAGCAACGGTCTGTTATACGTTGCAACGGTCTGTTATAAATAGTAACGGTCTGTTATATGTTGTAACAGTCTGTTATACGTAGCAACGGTCTGTTATACGTAGCAATGGTCTGTCATACATAGTAACGGTCTGCTATACATAGCAACGGTCTGCTATACATAGTAACGGTCTGCTATACATAGCAACGGTCTGCTATACGTAGCAACGGTCTGCTATACGTAGCAACGGTCTGTTATACATAGCAACGGTCATAGCAAAGGAAGGACTGAAGCTCCTTTCCTTTGGTAAAGGATGCTCCAGTGTATCCTCTGCTAAAGGAGATAATAAAGGAAGCATTGAAGCTCCTTTCCTTTGGTAAAGGATGGTCCAGTGTATCCTTTGCTAAAGGAGATAGTAGAGGAACCATTGAAGCTCCTTTCCTTTGGTAAAGGATGCTCCAGTGTATCCTCTGCTAAAGGAGATAATAAAGGATGCATTGAAGCTCCTTTCCTTTGGTAAAGGATGCTCCAGTGTTTCCTCTGCTAAAGGAGATAGTAAAGGAAGCATTGAAGCTCCTTTCCTTTGGTAAAGGATGCTCCAGTGTATCCTCTGCTGAAGGAGATAATAAAGGAAGCATTGAAGCTCCTTTCCTTTGGTAAAGGATGCTCCAGTGTATCCTCTGCTAAAGGAGATAATAAAGGAAGCATTGAAGTTCCTTTCCTTTGGTAAAGGATGCTCCAGTGTATCCTCTGCTAAAGGAGATAATAAAGGAAGCATTGAAGCTCCTTTCCTTAACATTTAGAGGATTCAAACAGCTCTTACCACGGCTGCTACTGAGATACTTCTGGGCCATTTCACTCCGTTAGGAACCTTCCTCAGAGAAAAGGACTATTCGACTGCAGCCTTAGTTTTGTTAAACAGGGAAGTGAAAGGGTGAAATTGAAGATCAGAATTGGACCTTCTATACCAGCCATCGACCCATTAGCAGTTCAAGCACCAGTCCCACCAATGTGTCCATGTTTTATGAGACATATATGGTATTTATATAGAGAGATTACCTACAGGTGACCTCCAGTGTGTTCTTGTCTCCATGCAGGAACACTAATCTGTCCCTGCTGGATTCGTCTGGAGCCATGGTGTCCATCGACCCCACCATGCCACACAACACAGAGAGGTATCAGAAAACCTGCATCCCACTCGTGTCTTTATTGATTAATTGATTGTTTGACAGTCCACCAGCTGGCTGTCTGATTGAAAGACACATTCAATGATTGACTGTAAATCACAGTGTCCCCTGCTCCTTCCTCATTGGCTGTTAACGTTATTGGTACAATGAGCTGCCATGAAATGTGATCTGTAGGATCTGTTGTATTAGAGGCCATACTGACTTTACCTGGAGCCTGGAATCAGAGTACAAATAGTAGAGTATAATATATAATAATAGAGTGTTGATGAATGCACACAGAGGGATTCACTAATGTATTTTATGATTTATATGTAAATGACTCTCTCCACAAAAATGTTTTTCAATGCACACAAAATACCTATCGTTGTATATAAATGTAAAAAATAATCCACATATAAATATAATAACATGCAGGCTAGTAACATATCATAACATTTATGAAATATGTCCTTATGTTGTCACTCTGGGTTTTATTGTAAGCCTTTAGCAGCAGGTGGTGTTGTGCTGATAAATAAATTCAAATTTCTCATCTGTTCAAAAACAACTTGCATGTAGGATTCAGGGTCCATGTTCCATTCATACAATGTGACGTCTGGACCTTAAACATACCACACGGTAGCTTCATATTCAAGTATAAAGTGTGGATGGTGAGGGGAACATATTATATATATCATATATACATTATAATATTATATATATTCAGGGATATGTTCAGAGAGGCTACAGCAGCCCAGGGACATCCAAACTGTCCACTTGGACCAGAACTAAAAGGTGGATTGACCAGCAACTTCTACATGCACACAGGCACACACTGACAAGGGAGGACACTTTAATAGGTGTGTGTGTGTGTGTGTGTGTGTGTGTGTGTGTGTGTGTGTGTGTGTGTGTGTGTGTGTGTGTGTGTGTGTGTGTGTGTGTAGGTGTGTGTGTGTGTGTGTGTGGGGGGGGGCTTGTGTGCATGTTTCTATCTTATCTTAGAGTAAAATCTGAAACCTTTTATTTGACAAACATCATCTGAGTGTTGGTAATCTTCCTTTAAACAATGTGTGTGTGTGTGTGTGTGTGTGTGTGTGTGTGTGTGTGTGTGTGTGTGTGTGTGTGTGTGTCCTGTTGTGTTGAAGGTCACCGTACCGAGTGGTGCCTATGACCGGAGGACAGCTTGCTGGTGAGTTCCAGGGACCGCACACACACACACACACACACACACACACACACACACACACACACACACACACACACACACACACACACACACACACACACACACACACACACCCTACATACACACTCACCCAGGACAACATCTATGAACATCTCCTGATCTCAGAACCACTTCACCTCAGTAGTTCTGAGCCATATAGGTGGTTTTATGGAGACTGAACATCACATCAGTGGTGGTGCTGTAGAGCTGTAGAGCTGAAGAGCTGTAGAGCTGTAGAGCTGTAGAGCTGTAGAGCTGTAGAGCTGTAGAGCTGTAGAGCTGAAGAGCTGTAGAGCTGTAGAGCTGTAGAGCTGAAGAGCTGAAGAGCTGTAGAGCTGTAGAGCTGTAGAGCTGTAGAGCTGTAGAGCTGAACTCAGACACTGACCTCCTAAAACTCATCGCTGCTCCTCACTCTGCTCACAACAACCTCAATCACATCACACACAGTCGGCCACAACAAGTACAACAAGTGTCTGACTGGCAGAGACGTTCCCCTCATGTAAAAACAGCAAAGATATAGAGACATAGAGACATAGAGACATAAAGACATAGAGACATAGAGACATAGAGACATAGAGACTTAGAGACATAGAGACATAGAGCAAAGATATAGAGACATAGAGACATAGAGACATAGAGACATAGAGACTTAGAGACATAGAGACATAGAGACTTAGAGACATAGAGACATAGAGCAAAGATATAGAGACATAGAGACTTAGAGACATAGAGACATAGAGACATAGAGACATAGAGACATAGAGATATAGAGACATAGAGATATAGAGACATAGATACATAGAGACATAGAGACATAGAGACTTAGAGACATAGAGACATAGAGCAAAGATATAGAGACATAGAGACATAGAGACAAAGAGATATAGAGATATAGAGACATAGAGATATAAAGACATAGAGATAAGAGACATAGAGACATAGAGACATAGAGATATAGAGATATAGAGACATAGAGATATAGAGACTTAGAGACATAGAGACATAGAGCAAAGATATAGAGACATTGAGACATAGAGACTTAGTGACATAGAGACATAGAGATATAGAGGTATAGAGATATAGAGACATAGACACATAGAGACTTAGTGACATAGAGACATAGAGATATAGAGGTATAGAGATATAGAGACATAGAGACTTAGTGACATAGAGACATAGAGATATAGAGGTATAGAGATATAGAGACATAGAGAAATAGAGACTTAGTGACAAAGAGACATAGAGACTTAGTGACATAGAGATATAGAGACATAGAGACATAGAGACTTAGTGACATAGACACATAGAGATATAGAAACATAGAGACATAGAGACTTAGTGACATAGAGATATAGAGATATAGAGGCATAGAGATATAGACAGAGATATAGAGACATAGAGACATAGAGACATAGAGATATAGAGACATAGAGACATAGAGACTTAGAGACATAGAAACATAGAGCAAAGATATAGAGTCATAGAGACATAGAGACATAGAGCAAATATATAGAGACATAGAGACATAGAGATATAGAGATATAGAGACATAGAGCAAAGATATAGGGAAATAGAGACATAGAGACATAGAGATATAGATATATAGAGTCATAGAGATACAGAGACATAGAGACATAGAGACATAGAGATATAGAGATATAGAGACATAGAGATATAGAGACATAGAGACATAGAGACTTAGAGACATAGAAATATAGAAATATAGAGACATAGAGACATAGAGATATAAAAACATAGAGACTTAGAGACATAGAGACATAGAGCAAAGATATAGAGACATAGAGACATAAAGACAAAGAGACATAGATACTTAGTGACATAGAGACAGAGACATAGAGATATAGAGACATAGAGACATAGAGACTTAGTGACATAGAGACATAGAGACATAGAGACTTAGTGACATAGAGACATAGAGATATAGAGACATAGAGATATAGAAACATAGAGACATAGAGACATAGACACATAGAGAAATAGAGACATAGATACATAGAGATATAGAGACATAGAGACATAGAGAATTAGTGACATAGAGACATAGAGATATAGAGACATAGAGATATAGATACATAGAGACATAGAGACATAGTTACATAGAGATATAGAGACATAGATACATAGAGATATAGAGACATAGTGACATAGAGACATAGAGATATAGAGACATAGAGACATAGAGACATAGAGATATAGATACATAGAGACATAGAGATATAGATACATAGAGAAATAGAGACATAGATACATAGAGATATAGAGACATAGTGACATAGAGACTTAGTGACATAGAGACATAGAGATATAGAGTCATAGAGACATAGAGACATAGAGATATAGAGACATAGAGACATAGAGCAAAGATATAGAGACATAGAGACATAGAGACATACAGACATAGAGACATAGAGACATAGAGCAAAGATATAGAGACCAGCTGTCATCAGGAGCATGATGATGAGAGAGCACAGGTTTGCTTTACAGCACTAAAGCGTCTGAATCTTACTAATAGTTCAATGTTCAGCAGCTCAGTGCCAGTTTCACTGTTCACCTGGGCTTTGTATGAAACAACCCCCAATGAAGAGTGCCGGTCGTTGATCCCAACAAACGGCGGTACTGCAGCTTCCGTGTCCGTCACGTGATGCCATCGGGCCCAAAAATACTTTTTCCCATAGACTTACATTGGGAAAGAGACGTCTGTAACTCAGAGGATCATTTATTTTGAGGTGAATCAACTCCCCAGTATGAACACTCTAATAGTCCTTATTTAAATCATTAGGTCCTAAAAGTTGTAAAACGCACTAATAGCTGAATTCAGAGTTATTTCCCTTCCTCCGTTCATGTGAATGAGACCCAGACTGAGGCTGGAGCGCAAGCCGTGACGACGGCGTGACGTTGGGACCCCGTGACTGAGTCATGTGACCGAGCGGACGCTACTACGCACGTTCCATGTGCCCAAGATCCGCCAAGATCCGGGTACTTTTCCAGACGGAAGTCGAGCCGTTTAGGCTTCATGCTCCACTGAGCAACTTTCATAGGAATGAACGGGGCCCCGCCTCCAACACTGGATCCAGTTCTCTTAATACATCCATGAGCTGAAGTGGTTGTCAAAAGAAGACTGCATCAGTATATGTGATGGTGTTTCATTCTGCTGTCAGCCGACTGAAATCTGAAGTCTTTATTCTGCTCACATGTCAGTGCAGTTTGACCCGCTCACAACACCTGAGCATCTCTTTTACAGCACAGCACCAGTAGAGCGGCTGTAACTCTAATAAATAAAACACAACGGAGGCCTGCTGTGTAACCCAGTTCCTCCAGAGACTGTTGTGTAACCCAGGTCCTCCAGAGACTGCTGTGTAACCCAGGTCCTCCAGAGACTGCTGTGTAACCCAGGTCCTCCAGAGACTGCTGTGTAACCCAGGTCCTCCAGAGACTGCTGTGTAACCCAGGTCCTCTAGAGACTGATGTGTAACCCAGTTCCTCCTGAGACTGATGTGTAACCCAGGTCCTCCAGAGACTGCTGTGTAACCCAGTTCCTCCAGAGACTGATGTGTAACCCAGTTCCTCCTGAGACTGATGTGTAACCCAGTTCCTCCTGAGAGTGCTGTGTAACCCAGGTCCTCCAGAGACTGTTGTGTAACCAAGTTCCTCCAGAGACTGCTGTGTAACCCAGTTCCTCCAGAGAGTGCTGTGTAACCCAGGTCCTCCAGAGACTGTTGCGTAACCCAGGTCCTCCAGAGACTGCTGTGTAACCCAGTTCCTCCAGAGAGTGCTGTGTAACCCAGGTCCTCCAGAGACTGTTGCGTAACCCAGTTCCTCCTGAGACGGATGTGTAACCCAGTTCCTCCAGAGAGTGCTGTGTAACCCAGGTCCTCCAGAGACGGATGTGTAACCCAGTTCCTCCTGAGAGTGCTGTGTAACCCAGGTCCTCCAGAGAGTGCTGTGTAACCCAGGTCCTCCAGAGACTGATGTGTAACCCAGTTCCTCCAGAGAGTGCTGTGTAACCCAGGTCCTCCAGAGACTGATGTGTAACCCAGTTCCTCCTGAGACGGATGTGTAACCCAGTTCCTCCTGAGAGTGCTGTGTAACCCAGGTCCTCCAGAGACTGTTGTGTAACCCAGTTCCTCCAGAGACTGCTGTGTAACCCAGGTCCTCCAGAGAGTGCTGTGTAACCCAGTTCCTCCAGAGAGTGCTGTGTAACCCAGTTCCTCCAGAGAGTGCTGTGTAACCCAGGTCCTCCAGAGACTGCTGTGTAACCCAGTTCCTCCTGAGACGGATGTGTAACCCAGTTCCTCCAGAGAGTGCTGTGTAACCCAGGTCCTCCAGAGACTGATGTGTAACCCAGTTCCTCCTGAGACGGATGTGTAACCCAGTTCCTCCTGAGAGTGCTGTGTAACCCAGGTCCTCCAGAGACTAGTGTGTAACCCAGGTCCTCTAGAGACTGCTGTGTAACCCAGGTCCTCCAGAGACTGATGTGTAACCCAGGTCCTCCAGAGATTGCTGTGTACAGTACGGGTGTGAATGTATTCAGTGTGTTTGGTTCTGATGGAGCTGATGAAAATCTCTGCTCACACACAAACAACAGGTGTGAAAGAGATAGAGATAGAGATAGAGATAGAGATAGAGATAGAGATAGAGATAGAGATAGATATAGATATAGATATAGATGGAGAGATAGAAGCCTGCAGGGAGAGCATCCTCATATGACCTTAATAACACAAACACACTATTCCTATTCTGTTTCTTTAAATTCTGGGTTAAAATGTTAACTGTATAATCTACTAAATCTACCAAATATCCTCAAATACTGAACTGATTAGTTTAGTGAGCATCAGCCTACTGGGCTTCATCCCAGACCAGCCTCCCCTGTCTTTAATACTCACTAAAGAACCAGCTTGTCCAGTGTAATAATTCATCATGTTGGATGTGTCGTCTGAGAGAGACGCTCCTCTCCAGCTGAACCGGCTTAATTAATCACAGAGAGGAATCTTTTAACAACAGTCTGCACTGACCTCTGACCCTGGCGTGAAACATGGAATGTGAGTGACACAACGTACAAACGACTACCGACCGACAAGTTCTCGTCCGTCTTTCTGTTTTTTATGATTTCTCTGTGCTGTGAGTTTATTGGCCCGTGGTGTTGACCTTTGAGCTGTTAGCCAATAGCAGGGCTTTGTTTGTGAGTGAGGGACGAGGAATCACAAGTGTTCTCGTTAACGTGAAGCTGTCGGTCGCTTCCCCTCCGACGGTGAGAACAGAGGGAGGATTTCTCTTTTCTCTTCTCTCTCTTCTGGCTCTTCTGGCTCTTCTCTCTCTTCTCTCTCTTCTGGCTCTTCTGGCTCTTCTGGCTCCTCTGGCTCTGCCGTCTGTTGCTTCGACCATCTGACGCTCTCCGGTTGACTTACTGTACATCACCTCTGCATGGATTCACAGTACTACAATACTTCTACTTCTTCTATTGTATTTCTAATGAAACGTTCTGCCTCAGTGGATTCAAGCTGTTTACCCAGACTCCTCTGTGTGTGTGTGTGTGTGTGTGTGTGTGTGTGTGTGTGTGTGTGTGTGTGTGTGTGTGTGTGTGTGTGTGGACCAACAGTCTGTTGACAGTGCATGTGCATGTGTGTGTGTGTGTGTGTGTGAGTGTAACACAGCTCCACTCTCTCTCCTCAGATAAAGAGGAGCTCTTTCAGAACGTACTGACGCAGGTAGCAGAGCAGTTTTCAAGGTAAGCAGCTGTCTGAGCGGTTCACATCTTCACTGTTCACACCTTCACTGTTCACATCTTCACTGTTCACATCTTCACTGTTCACACCTTCACTGTTCACATCTTCACTTTTCACATCTTCACTGTTCACACCTTCACTGTTCACATCTTCACTGTTCACATCTTCACTTTTCACATCTTCACTGTTCACACCTTCACTGTTCAAACCTTAACTGTTCACATCTTAACTGTTCACACCTTCACTGTTCACATCTTCACTGTTCACATCTTCACTGTTCACATCTTCACTGTTCACACCTTCACTGTTCACACCTTCACTGTTCACACCTTCACTGTTCAAATCTTCACTGTTCACACCTTCACTGTTCACATCTTCACTGTTCACATCTTCACTGTTCACACCTTCACTGTTCACATCTTCACTGTTCACATCTTCACTGTTCACACCTTCACTGTTCACACCTTCACTGTTCACATCTTCACTGTTCACACCTTCACTGTTCACACCTTCACTGTTCACATCTTCACTGTTCAAATTTCACTGTTCACACCTTCACTGTTCACACCTTCACTGTTCACACCTTCACTGTTCACATTTACATTGTTCACACCTTCACTGTTCACACCTTTACTGTTCACATCTTCACTGTTCACACCTTCACTGTTCACACCTTCACTGTTCACACATTCACTGTTCACATCTTCACTGTTCACACCTTCACTGTTCACATCTTCACTGTTCACATCTTCACTGTTCACACCTTCACTGTTCACATCTTCACTGTTCACATCTTCACTGTTCACACCTTCACTGTTCACATCTTCACTGTTCACATCTTCACTGTTCACATCTTCACTGTTCACACCTTCACTGTTCACATCTTCACTGTTCACATCTTCACTGTTCACATCTTCACTGTTCACATCTTCACTGTTCACACCTTCACTGTTCACATCTTCACTGTTCACATCTTCACTGTTCACACCTTCACTGTTCACACCTTCACTGTTCACATCCTCACTGTTCACACCTTCACTGTTCATATCTTCACTGTTCACACCTTCACTGTTCACATCTTCACTGTTCACAACTTTACTGTTCCCATCTTCACTGTTCACACCTTCACTGTTTACATCTTCACTGTTCACATCTTCACTGTTCACATCTTCACTGTTCACACCTTCACTGTTCACATCTTCACTGTTCACACCTTCACTGTTCACACTTTAACTGTTCACACCTTCGCTGTTCACATCTTCACTGTTCACACCTTCACTGTTCACACCTTCAGTGTGCTGCTGTCTCATCTTTATTCATCACTCTAACTCGTCTCTTTAGCTTCTATTAGTCTTCTGTGTTTCTTCCTCTTTTAATCAGGTTTCTAATTCTTGTTACCATTATTATATACTGTATATTTATATATGTGTAAGGGACAGTTGGGACTGTCGGGGATTCTTTCACAACAATGACCCGCTAGCTGTACATTATCTCTCTTATTACACGGCTACTTACTGAAGAAATCAATATTTTGACACAAAAACAGTCCTCCAGAGTCCGACATCAGAGCTGCGCCCATAGCAACGGTCTGTTATACGTAGCAACGGTCTGCTATACCTAGCAACGGTCTGTTATACCTAGCAACGGTCTGCTAAACATAGCAACGGTCTGTTATACGTAGCAACGGTCTATTATACAGAAATTACAGACCGCAGAACGCCGTGATTGACCAATCAGAATCGAGTGTAATAAATGTTATATATTATTATGTTACTATTATTATAATATATATATATATATATATTATATATTATATATTATTATACATTATGCTACTATTCTTGTACTAATTTTTGTTACTATTATATATATATATATATTTATATATATATTATATAGTATTATACAGTATACTACTATTCTTGTACTAATTCTTGTTACTATTATATATATATATATATATATATATATATATATATTACAGTATACTACTATTCTTGTACTAATTCTTGTTATTATTATTATTATTATTGTTATATATATATATATATATATATATATATTATAGTATACTACTATTCTTGTACTAATTCTTGTTACTATTATATATATATATATATATTATACAGTATACTACTATTCTTGTACTAATTCTTGTTACTATTATTATTATTATTGTTTTATATATATATTTATATATATATATATATATATATATATATATTATAGTATACTACTATTCTTGTACTTATTCTTGTTACTATTATATATATATTATAGTATACTACTATTCTTGTACTAATTCTTGTGAGTTTTTTCTAATGTCCATTTTTGGTGTCAGGAGAAAACCTCATATCTCCAAAACCTAAGACAGACCCCAGAACATACTAAAACAGCTTGAACATAATGTACCTTTAACGTACCTTTGATTTAAAGTATTTAAGTATCTATTTGAGCTTGACCTTTGACCTTGGGACAGTCAGAAGCAACTGCTCAGTGGATCTGAGTGTCCTTGATAAAAGATGTGGTTTTAAAAGGTCTGAGAGAGAAGTTGGTGCCCATTTAATGATTTATATGTTAATAATACAATCTTAAAATCAATCCTAACACTCACAGGGAGCCAGAGAAGAGAAGCCAGAATCAGGGAGATGTGCTCACGTTCACGAACCAGTTAAAGGACGAGCTGCCGCGTTCTGAACAAGCTGCAGGCTCGACTAACACCAACGTAAAGGGCATTACAATAATCAAGACGTGTGGTGATAAAAGCATGCATTACCTTTACAAAATCATTAAAAGATTAAAAGGACTTGAACAACAATAAAAAAAATGAATTCAGTTTGAGATAGCCTACAAATCCTGGAACCTCCAAATGTTTTTAATTTCTATTTCATAAATGACCTAAAACGATTAGTTGATTAAAGTTGTTGTATATTTTCAGTTGAGTTCCTCCACTAACTAAACCTAATTGCACTTCCGTTGGATATTACTGTAGGTTTACTTTATGTTCAACAAACAGAAGATACAGTAGAGAAGTGCAGGGATGTGTGGAAAGAGCAGTTAATACTATATTAAATAAAGCTGTAAACACCCACCTGCTGCAGAAAAGTGTGAATATACTAAAAGGTTTACTGTTGTCATAGAGACCGTCTCATTTGTCCTTCTCTGTCTGCAGGGCGTTCAAGATCAACGAGCTGAAGACCGAAGTCACCAACCGTCTCGCCATGTTGGAGAAGAGAGTGGAGCGTAAGTCTGTTCCCACCACCCCCCCCGCCATGTTTACTGTCACATCTATACTGTATATGCTCACAAACAATAGACAGAAAACAGGAATATAGTTTAATTACAGTCTGAATTTATACTTTTACGTTCTAATCACAGGGTTACCAGGAGCCTCAAAGGGGCTTATGAAGATTAATGGATGGGTTTGATTCATCATCACTTTCACATCCTCAGGAAAAAATGTATATATATATATATATATATATATATATATATATAAAAGTCTTATATAATTATTATGTCGGAGGTAGAAGCCTGTGAAACTTCCCATCCCAGTGATCCTGTTGCTCATCACAGATAAACTGGCTGAAGCGCTTTATATCATAGGGAAACTCTTCATGATTTACGCACATGTTCCACATGTTTTACACAAAAATAAATATATTGCATATTTTGGTTCTGGTGGTGGAGATATTTCAGTCTGGCCCGACTAACCGACCGAGGTGTGTGTCTTATCAACAGCAGCATGTTGTCCGTGTTAAGTTTAGCTAGCTTTGAATTAGCTCTGTAGACCTACAGAGAGAATAGTATAAAGCTGTACAGTAGTACCTAGACTGATTAGTGTAGCGATAAGAGCATGCCTTCACTTCATGTTGTCTGAACTTGTGTTGCTCCTCAGTTTATGGGTCTGTGATTAGATAAATAGAAGCTGCAGGTTATGTGGTCTGCTAACCCACCTCCAGAGGTTGTTGACCTCATGCTCTTACTGTTAGCGTCTACTGAACATTGGCCACATTTTAACCCGTCATCTGTCATCTTCACACTTATACAACATCCACCGTGGGGTCGTGCACCGAAGCCCTGTCCCCCTCAGCTGGCCTTTATCAGGCTCCAGGTTTCATGAACTGTAGGAGGAAGTGTGTTCTGCTCACTGTAGTTTTTACTGTACCTGCATGTCTGATGGCATCTTGGCACTTGGTAGATGTGTCAATTCTCTCAAGATAAAAGCCAGCTATAAAATCCGATCAATAAAAGAGGTGTTGTGATAGCCAGGCTCGCTGCACTGTTTTTATAATATAGATCTCAGTGTTCTCAACAGGTCAGCTGCTGTAGTGATTATCCACAGGAACATTTAATCAGTGATCCTTTTGCAATCATTACATCCTTCCTTGTAAGTCTGTATTAAAGATAAAGGTCAAGTTGAATATGTCGTCCATCCAGTCAGTGTTTGTCAGCAGCAACACTCAGGTTTGTGTAATTGTTCAATGTTTGTTCTGCAGAGCTGCTTCTGGTTTCATCTTCAGCTCTAAATCATCGTTACTTTCATGCTTCTGCTCTTCGTTTTGTTCCGCAGAGCAGAATAACTTTGTACACACACTTCTGATGCAATACAAGTTCACATTTTCACGTCATAAAATGTGGCACATTGCATTGTGGGATTGAAAGCAGAAAGTAGTGCACATGCTATGGACATTCATTTTTTTGTTCCATTGTGTACAAACTATAAAAGATTCAGATTCAGATTCAGATTCAGACAACTTTATTGATCCCAAGAAGGGCAATTCACTTCACAGCTTACCCCATCACAAACAAACACACACAGACACATCCGGACAAACATCCGAAATATTCTAAATGTTGTGTCAATCACAGGCCAGTAAAACTGACAAACAGAGGTCGGTAAGGACAAGTGACAAGGGTAAGTGTTGCTCTCACGTTACAGAGACATACAGTAAAATAACACTTTAACACGTTACAGAGACACACGGGAAAATAATACTTTAACACGTTAAAGAGACACACGGGAAAATAACACTTTAACACGTTACAGAGACACACGGTAAAATAACACTTTAACACGTTACAGAGACACACGGGAAAATAATACTTTAACACGTTACAGAGACACACGGGAAAATAATACTTTAACACGTTACAGAGAAACACAGTAAAATAACACTTTAACACGTTAAAGAGACACACGGGAAAATAACACTTTAACACGTTACAGAGACACACGGTAAAATAATACTTTAACACGTTACATAGACACACGGTAAAATAATACTTTAACACGTTAAAGAGACACACGGTAAAATAATACTTTAACACGTTAAAGAGACACACAGGAAAATAATACTTTAACACGTTACAGAGACACACGGGAAAATAATACTTTAACACGTTACAGAGAAACACAGTAAAATAACACTTTAACACGTTAAAGAGACACACGGGAAAATAACACTTTAACACGTTACAGAGAAACACAGTAAAATAACACTTTAACACGTTAAAGAGACACACGGGAAAATAACACTTTAACACGTTACAGAGACACACGGTAAAATAATACTTTAACACGTTACAGAGACACACAGGAAAATAACACTTTAACACGTTAAAGAGACACACGGGAAAATAATACTTTAACACGTTACAGAGAAACACAGTAAAATAACACTTTAACACGTTAAAGAGACACACGGGAAAATAACACTTTAACACGTTACAGAGACACACGGTAAAATAATACTTTAACACGTTACATAGACACACGGTAAAATAATACTTTAACACGTTAAAGAGACACACGGTAAAATAATACTTTAACACGTTAAAGAGACACACAGTAAAATAATACTTTAACACGTTACAGAGACACACGGTAAAATAATACTTTAACACGTTAAAGAGACACACAGGAAAATAACACTTTAACACGTTAAAGAGACACACAGGAAAATAACACTTTAACACGTTAAAGAGACACACAGTAAAATAATACTTTAACACGTTACAGAGACACACGGTAAAATAATACTTTAACACGTTACAGAGACACACTGTAAAATAATACTTTAACACGTTAAAGAGACACACAGGAAAATAACACTTTAACACGTTAAAGAGACACACAGGAAAATAACACTTTAACACGTTACAGAGACACACAGGAAAATAATACTTTAACACGTTAAAGAGACACACAGGAAAATAACACTTTAACACGTTAAAGAGACACACAGGAAAATAATACTTTAACACGTTACAGAGACACACAGGAAAATAATACTTTAACACGTTAAAGAGACACGGGAAAATAACACTTTAACACGTTACAGAGACACACGGTAAAATAATAAATATATAATAAATCTGAAGTACATTTTTAAGGTAAGGATTTAAATATGTCTAACACTGTGAGAGGATCTGAGGAAGGATCCAGGTAAACTGACTAATAGAAGCCGGCAGGACAAATAACATGTCTAAGCTCAGATAATCATAGTGTTGTAATGAACACAATGAAGACCCCATCAGTGTGTTGGGGATTGTGATGTGACGTGACATAACACCGTTGGTGTTTCCTGTGTGACCTCAGTGTTTGTAGGTGTGTAGTATGGTGTGCACGTTGGTGTTTCTCCATGTGTGTGTGGGCTGACATCATTTCACAGCTACACTGTAGCTGGCAGCCATGTTGGCCAACGTCTCCTTCTGTCTCTGACTACATGTGTTTTGCCACGTGATACGGCTGCTATTTCATAATAGCCCCCCATGTGCTGACCCTTTCAGTCACCATGACAACATGACCTGAGTTTGCTTTGGTCACCATGGCGATTTCCCCAACTCTACCGTAGGCAGCTCTCTTGTGAAGCAATGTGGCGGTGAACTGATCAACAGGTGTGGGCAGAGAAGTGAACCTTAAACTAAAATGTGAATTTGTATTAAATAGTAAACAGGAAACAAGAAAGAATGAAATGTTTCTAGAAACATTGTCCAATGAAAAAAAAGATTAGGATTAGTTTTCACATAAAAAATAAACAATTAAATAAAAAGCACAACTGAATTTAGAATATTATATTAGAAAATATATTTCTAACACATTAAATCACATCAGATTCTACTTCCTGGGGTTCAAATCCCCACTTTTGTTTAAACTGGGATCTTAAACTGGGACTGACTGGAGAAACTCTCTCCTAAACTCTGACTGGAGAAACTCTCTCCTAAACTCTGACTGGAGAAACTCTCTCCTAAACTCTGACTGGAGAAACTCTCTCCTAAACTCTGACTGGAGAAACTCTCTCCTAAACTCTGACTGGAGAAACTCTCTCCTAAACTCGGACTGGAGAAACTCTCTCCTAAACTCGGACTGGAGAACTGCTCTGCAGGACCGACGTCCAGCTGACAACACCAAAGTTTGATGAAGCCACTTTCAGTCACCGCTCTCCCTGACTGGTTCTACTGTAGTAGTTTCAGATCTGACACACAGCCACTTCACACAAGCATGCCAATTGCCTGGATACCTGGTCGCTATGGCAACAGCACGGCGCCCACACAGATCTCCATCCTCTCATGACTTTGGTCGCCATGGTCACATATTCTAACGGGAGCTGGAGTGTTGTCGGAGGCGACCTTTTCTGATTCAGCAGAAACAGGTGGATTGATGGAGGACGCAGAGTCACATAAAGAGTTGTGATAGCAGCTGCAGATACAGACAGATGACAGACAGCAGTATATATTAATACTGGTGGACTTCATAGTTCATAGACATACAGTCTGCTGCAGGCTCACTGAGTGGGCTCTGCTGATTTCATCGTGTGCAGCTGCAGGATCTGTTTCCCTCTCTCAGTATCCACCTCCTACACCACCAGCCTCCTGCTGCTTTCTCTCAGTCTCTCAACTTATTTACATCAACTTCATGTATTCGCTCAGTACGGTTTCAGCATATATCTGCTGGGGCTCCAGTCCATACTACTGTAGGTTTTGGGGTGCAGCACAGCAACAAGTGACTGACTGCCTCGGTTATACTCTATATACTATACACAGACAGCTGTGGACGGCTGCAGACACCACAGACGGAGTAGTGCTGTTTGTATTGTCCGTTTGGAGGACACGTTCCACGTATGCGCAGTCGCTACCACCTGTAGAAGAGTAACCGCGCGGACAATAGGTCACGACAACGTGGACGTCCGGACAGAGCCTACACTGTAGCTCTGTTTATACTTTCCACAAAGAAGAGGAAGAGGAAACATTTAGATCTGTTATTCTAACTAACTAATTAACTATTCAAGTTCAATGCCTAACCTTAAATATTCAAGGTCAATGCCTAACCTTAACTATTCAAGGTCAATGCCTAACCTTAACTATTCAAGGTCAATGCCTAACCTTAACTATTCAAGTTCAATGCCTAACCTTAAATATTTAAGTTGAATGCCTAACCTTAACTATTCAAGGTCAATGCCTAACCTTAACTATTTAAGGTCAATGCCTAACCTTAAAGATAGGGTGGACGATGTTGGAGAGCTAGCATAATGTGAAAGTAGCATCGCCTCAGGAGCTCCGTCTAAACCCCCCCCCCCTTCCAAGGCAACGCCCCCCCCACACGCACATGCACGAGCACCGCCGCATCGTAACTACTTCACAGCCACAGAGCGGAGAGAAGACCTCAACTCAACAACTCTTCCTCATGACAGTAACCTGTGCAGTGCTACTGCAGAGCTGAGTTTTCTCTTCCATTCTCCAGGAAACGTGCGGCGGCGACGCGCTTTGAGTTCAGGCTGGTGCACGCCAAGAGTAGAGAACGAGCAGGGAGGCAGGGAGGCTTCTGATTGGTTCTTTACTACTGGGCGTAGAGGCAGTGATTGGTAGACGTTTTTACAGGATTACAGCAGCTACAGATGACGGATCTTTTCAGGTCCTTTTTCAGAGCTCATCAGTAATGGATCGCTGTCGGGGGGGAAAGACCATTTCAACCAATATAACAAATAGTGTCTACTGGAGAACATCGTCAACCCTGACTTTAACTATTAGACGTCAATGCCTAACCTTAACCAGCGGGTTACCTTCTAGACACAACCATAAATCTAGCTTATACACCCTCTGATGATGAAATTTACATCACACGTATACTCACATACTCGCGGTCGTGGAAAGTATAACTTCGCCTCACTTAACCCCGATCACCAGGAGGACTTTCATACACATAAAAACAGCCTACATTCCTTTTGGAAGATGCACCTTGAAATGTTCTGAGGATCCAGCCTTTCATGGTATATGACGCCTCACAGTTACTACATAGAACATGACTGGCAGCTGGAAGCTCATCACCCAGTTAGATTATTAGAAACTGACAGAAAGTCACTGGCTCACTGTCTGCTAGAATTCATGTTTCATCAACGTCATCACCTGCTGGAATAAATGCAGTTCACAGTGGCTGTGAAAGATTTCTTTCTAAATACTTCTTTGATCCATCGATGTAAAGGGTTAGGGTTAGGTTTTTTAATGTGCTATGAAGAGGAGGGACTCGGGGATGGGAGGAAATGTGTGGATCTTGTTTTGTTAATTGATTGACCAACAAAATGAACGTTTACATTAAATGACAAAAATACAAATAAATGTGTTGTAGGCCAGTGTGAGCCACAGTAGAGACCTGACCATGTTGCTCCGACCGTCAGAAACCAAAATAAAAACCATTTAAGGCCCTTTAGGCCCTTTAAGGCCCTTAAGGCCCTTTAAGGCCCTTTAGGCCCTTTAAGGCCCTTTAAGGCCCTTTAGGCCCTTTAAGGCCCTTTAAGGCCCTTTAGTCCCTTTAAGGCCCTTTAAGGCCCTTTAAGGCCCTTTAGGCCCTTTAGGCCCTTTAGGCCCTTTAGGCCCTTTAAGGCCCTTTAAGGCCCTTTAGTCCCTTTAAGGCCCTTTAAGGCCCTTTAGGCCCTTTAGGCCCTTTAAGGCCCTTTAGGCCCTTTAAGGCCCTTTAAGGCCCTTTAGTCCCTTTAAGGCCCTTTAAGGCCCTTAAGGCCCTTTAAGGCCCTTTAGGCCCTTTAAGGCCCTTTAAGGCCCTTTAGGCCCTTTAAGGCCCTTTAAGGCCCTTTAGGCCCTTTAAGGCCCTTCACCCTGTTCATGTAGCTCAGTGGCCAACAGACGCTCTGGGCAACTTTATAAGTATACAGCTACAACTGGTAACAAGAGGTTAATAGTTTAATAATGTTAACTTTAGTGGGACTTTAATAAATGACTCTGTCTGTCTGTCTGTCTGTCTGTCTGTCTGTCTGTCTGTCTGTCTGTCTGCCTGCAGTGGAGGGGATGAAGGTGGTGGAGATCGAGAAATGTCGCAAAGACATCAAGAAGCTCCGTGAGGAGATGGCATCAAGAAACAACAGGTGAGTCTCTGCTCAATAATCACTGAATGTCCCTGGTCTTTAGGGGGACACTGAATGTCCCTGGTCTTTAGGGGATACTGAATGTCCCTGGTCTTTAGGGGGACACTGAATGTCCCTGGTCTTTAGGGGATACTGAATGTCCCTGGTCTTTAGGGGGACACTGAATGTCCCTGGTCTTTAGGGGATACTGAATGTCCCTGGTCTTTAGGGGATACTGAATGTCCCTGGTCTTTAGGGGGATACTGAATGTCCCTGGTCTTTAGGGGATACTGAATGTCCCTGGTCTTTAGGGGATACTGAATGTCCCTGGTCTTTAGGGGGATACTGAATGTCCCCTGGTCTTTAGGGGATACTGAATGTCCCTGGTCTTTAGGGGATACTGAATGTCCCTGGTCTTTAGGGGGATACTGAATGTCCCTGGTCTTTAGGGGATACTGAATGTCCCTGGTCTTTAGGGGATACTGAATGTCCCTGGTCTTTAGGGGGATACTGAATGTCCCTGGTCTTTAGGGGGACACAGAATGTCCCTGGTCTTTAGGGGATACTGAATGTCCCTGGTCTTTAGGGGATACTGAATGTCCCTGGTCTTTAGGGGGACACTGAATGTCCCTGGTCTTTAGGGGATACTGAATGTCCCTGGTCTTTAGGGGATACTGAATGTCCCTGGTCTTTAGGGAGATACTGAATGTCCCTGGTCTTTAGGGGGATACTGAATGTCCTTGGTCTTTAGGGGATACTGAATGTCCCTGGTCTTTAGGGGGACACAGAATGTCCCTGGTCTTTAGGGGATACTGAATGTCCTTGGTCTTTAGGGGATACTGAATGTCCCTGGTCTTTAGGGGGACACTGAATGTCCCTGGTCTTTAGGGGATACTGAATGTCCCTGGTCTATAGGGGATACTGAATGTCCCTGGTCTTTAGGGAGATACTGAATGTCCCTGGTCTTTAGGGGGATACTGAATGTCCCTGGTCTTTAGGGGATACTGAATGTCCCTGGTCTTTAGGGGATACTGAATGTCCCTGGTCTTTAGGGGGATACTGAATGTCCTTGGTCTTTAGGGGATACTGAATGTCCCTGGTCTTTAGGGGGACACAGAATGTCCCTGGTCTTTAGGGGACACTGAATGTCCCTGGTCTTTAGGGGGACACAGAATGTCCCTGGTCTTTAGGGGGATACTGAATGTCCCTGGTCTTTAGGGGATACTGAATGTCCTTGGTCTTTAGGGAGATACTGAATGTCCCTGGTCTTTAGGGGATACTGAATGTCCCTGGTCTTTAGGGGGATCCTGAATGTCCCTGGTCTTTAGGGGATCCTGAATGTCCCTGGTCTTTAGGGGATCCTGAATGTCCCTGGTCTTTAGGGGGATACTGAATGTCCCTGGTCTTTAGGGGATACTGAATGTCCCTGGTCTTTAGGGGGATCTGAATGTCCCTGGTTTTAGGGGATACTGAATGTCCCTGGTCTTTAGGGGATACTGAATGTCCCTGGTCTTTAGGGGATACTGAATGTCCCTGGTCTTTAGGGGGATCCTGAATGTCCCTGGTCTTTAGGGGATCCTGAATGTCCCTGGTCTTTAGGGGGATACTGAATGTCCCTGGTCTTTAGGGGATACTGAATGTCCCTGGTCTTTAGGGGGATACTGAATGTCCCTGGTCTTTAGGGGGATACTGAATGTCCCTGGTCTTTAGGGGATACTGAATGTCCCTGGTCTTTAGGGGATACTGAATGTCCCTGGTCTTTAGGGGGATACTGAATGTCCCTGGTCTTTAGGGGATACTGAATGTCCCTGGTCTTTAGGGGATACTGAATGTCCCTGGTCTTTAGGGGATACTGAATGTCCCTGGTCTTTAGGGGATACTGAATGTCCCTGGTCTTTAGGGGGACACAGAATGTCCCTGGTCTTTAGGGGGATACTGAATGTCCCTGGTCTTTAGGGGGAAGTAGAAGTAATTGAGAAAGTCAGTAACTGATAACGAGGTAATTTTACTGACTGAGGATCTTATATATATATATATTATATATTATTAAATTTAGTAGTCGTAGAATTAGTACTTTTATTGTTATATCCTTCGAAGCTTCAAGCTGTTTTTGTTTTTTTCAGTAACTTCCAGGAAGACAACAATAAGAAGCTCACCCCGCGCAGAGACGTGCCCTCCTACCCAAAGGTGAGCTTTCTACCACCCACTGTGTGCTGCTGTTAGCCAGGTGAGGCTGCTGTTAGCCAGGTGAGGCTGCTGTTAGCCAGGTGAGGCTGCTGATGGCAGGTGAGGCTGCTGATGGCAGGTGGACTAAGAAATCCCAGGAACCAAGACAGAACTGAACAGACTGGCTCCGCATGTACGTTTAGGTTCCATGTGACGGTTTTATAGATGTTGATCAGGTTTGGTCAATAAGACAGTGAGAGATCATCATCATCTCATCTCAGAGAACACAGCAGTATTATTAGAAACAGATAGTGCTCTCCTCAGGACGGCTGCTGGTGATATCTGTTGAACATTTTAAACAGTTCCTGTCTGTGGTGGGATACAACAGTCTAAATAAAGTAGAATATTGGGGATGTTATCAGGTTATATATGCATGAACATGACAGCAGGTGTGTGTAGAAGTGTGTAGAAGTGTGTAGAGGTGTGTAGAGGTGTGTACAGGTGTGTAGAGAGAGGTGTGTCCCTGAGCCAGGTGGAGGCAGACAGAGTTAACTACCAGCTCTGTTACCTGCAGTACATGCTGTCACAACACACCATTGACGCCCTCAAAAAACCAGCCTTCGACGTCTGGCTGTGGGAAGCTAACGAGGTAAGACTGAGCTGCTCTGTGAACCCGTCTCACCTACAACTCCCCTCTCTCCTCTCCCTGTCTCCCTGTCTCCCTGTCTCTCTGTCTGTCTGTCTCCCTGTCTCTCTGTCCCCCTGTCTCCCTGTCTGTCTGTCTGTCTCCCTGTCTCCCTGTCTCCCTGTCTCCCTGTCTCCCTGTCTCCCTGTCTGTCCTCTGTATGTGTGTGTGTGTGTGTAGTACCACCTGTCTCAGGAGACAGTAGAAGCTCTCAGACTGCCGACATTCGATGCTTGGCAGTGGGAGCCTAACGAGGTGAGACTGATTAATCCACTCATTATTTTTTCATCAGGTTAATAACTGTTAATTATTACTGATTAATCAACATTATCAATCTACTTATAATTTCCTAATTGTTCAATAATATGATGTCATTAATGGTCAAAAGTCTTTTGCCTAAGGACGGAGAGAAAAAGGTGTTTTTAAGTGTCAGCTGTCCGACGTTACCTCCCATAAACTGACCTCTCTACATTTTGACTTGTCCAACACGGTGCACCTGATAATGTTAGAGTAGTGTCACCATAGATCCAGGTGTGTTCTGCTAGCAGCAGCTAACGTAGCTAGCATAACGTCACCATAGATTCAGGTGTGTTCTGCTAGCAGCAGCTTACGTAGCTAGCATAACGTCACCATAGATTCAGGTGTGTTCTGCTAGCAGCAGCTTACGTAGCTAGCATAACGTCACCATAGATTCAGGTGTGTTCTGCTAGCAGCAGCTTACTTAGCTAGCATAACGTCACCATAGATTCAGGTGTGTTCTGCTAGCAGCAGCTTACGTAGCTAGCATAACGTCACCATAGATTCAGGTGTGTTCTGCTAGCAGCAGCTTACGTAGCTAGCATAACGTCACCATAGATTCAGGTGTGTTCTGCTAGCAGCAGCTTACTTAGCTAGCATAACGTCACCATAGATTCAGGTGTGTTCTGCTAGCAGCAGCTAACATAGCTAGCATAACATCACCATAGATTCAGGTGTGTTCTGCTAGCAGCAGCTTACGTAGCTAGCATAACGTCACCATAGATTCAGGTGTGTTCTGCTAGCAGCAGCTTACGTAGCTAGCATAACTTCACCATAGATTCAGGTGTGTTCTGCTAGCAGCAGCTAACGTAGCTAGCATAACGTCACCATAGATTCAGGTGTGTTCTGCTAGCAGCAGCTAACGTAGCTAGCATAACGTCACCATAGATTCAGGTGTGTTCTGCTGGCAGCAGCTAACGTAGCTAGCATAACGTCACCATAGATTCAGGTGTGTTCTGCTAGCAGCAGCTAACGTAGCTAATGGAGCCTCTAACCTGCAGCAGAGATGAGCAGCAGGCTACAGAGGTCTGGTCTCATCACTTCTCTCTAACTCCACACCTCCAGTTTATTTACTTTACAGACTTGTAGTCTTCAAACCCAACCGACGCTGACTGAAGTGACATCACTTGAGGACATTTATCAGACTTCACACAGCTCCCTCTGGAGACACTAAAGGCTTCATCAACATGCACAATGCAGGTGTTCTGGAACGGGAACAAATAACTGGAACAAACATTATAAATGATATTTGTTTGACAAGTGAACACGTCAGCTGAGAGAAAGGTCTCCAGTATAAAGGGAGAGAAAACATAGTCCATGCTGAAGTCTCTGACCTGGACCGACCAGGACCGACCAGAACTGACCAGGACTGTGTGCTACTGAGCAGGGTGACTTTGGGTCATCGGGTTCAATTAGGTCAAGTGGACATCTGGATTTAGCCCTCTTCATGCCGGGCCACTCAGATCCAGTTGTTTGGCAGTAAAAGCCCACTAGATATTTTTACCTAATCCTGATCCAGAGAACTATTATCGTGTTATCGTTGCACCTTTTTTCCTTCACATTTACAAGAACTCACATGTTGAAACTGAACTACAGTATCGGACCAGGTTCGGTCCTCATGGTTCAGTATCGGACCAGGTTCGGTCCTCATGGTGCAGTATCGGACCAGGTTCGGTCCTCATGGTGCAGTATCGGACCAGGTTCGGTCCTCATGGTTCAGTATCGGACCAGGTTCGGTCCTCATGGTGCAGTATCGGACCAGGTTCGGTCCTCATGGTTCAGTATCGGACCAGGTTCGGTCCTCATGGTGCAGTATCGGACCAGGTTCGGTCCTCATGGTTCAGTATCGGACCAGGTTCGGTCCTCATGGTGCAGTATCGGACCTGGTTCGGTCCTCATGGTGCATTATCAGACCTGGTTCGGTCCTCATGGTGCAGTATCGGACCTGGTTCGGTCCTCATGGTGCATTATCGGACCTGGTTCGGTCCTCATGGTGCAGTATCGGACCTGGTTCGGTCCTCATGGTGCAGTATCGGACCTGGTTCGGTCCTCATGGTGCAGTATCGGACCTGGTTCGGTCCTCATGGTGCAGTATCGGACCTGGTTCGGTCCTCATTGTGCAGTATCGGACCTGGTTCGGTCCTCATGGTGCAGTATCGGACCAGGTTCGGTCCTCATGGTGCAGTATCGGACCAGGTTCGGTCCTCATGGTGCAGTATCGGACCTGGTTCGGTCCTCATGGTGCAGTATCGGACCTGGTTCGGTCCTCATGGTGCAGTATCGGACCAGGTTCGGTCCTCATGGTGCAGTATCGGACCAGGTTCGGTCCTCATGGTGCAGTATCGGACCTGGTTCGGTCCTCATGGTGCAGTATCGGACCAGGTTCGGTCCTCATGGTGCAGTATCGGACCAGGTTCGGTCCTCATGGTGCAGTATCGGACCAGGTTCGGTCCTCATGGTTCAGTATCGGACCAGGTTCGGTCCTCATGGTGCAGTATCGGACCAGGTTCGGTCCTCATGGTTCAGTATCGGACCAGGTTCGGTCCTCATGGTGCAGTATCGGACCAGGTTCGGTCCTCATGGTTCAGTATCGGACCAGGTTCGGTCCTCATGGTGCAGTATCGGACCTGGTTCGGTCCTCATGGTGCATTATCAGACCTGGTTCGGTCCTCATGGTGCAGTATCGGACCTGGTTCGGTCCTCATGGTGCATTATCGGACCTGGTTCGGTCCTCATGGTGCAGTATCGGACCTGGTTCGGTCCTCATGGTGCAGTATCGGACCTGGTTCGGTCCTCATGGTGCAGTATCGGACCTGGTTCGGTCCTCATGGTGCAGTATCGGACCTGGTTCGGTCCTCATTGTGCAGTATCGGACCTGGTTCGGTCCTCATGGTGCAGTATCGGACCAGGTTCGGTCCTCATGGTGCAGTATCGGACCAGGTTCGGTCCTCATGGTGCAGTATCGGACCTGGTTCGGTCCTCATGGTGCAGTATCGGACCTGGTTCGGTCCTCATGGTGCAGTATCGGACCAGGTTCGGTCCTCATGGTGCAGTATCGGACCTGGTTCGGTCCTCATGGTGCAGTATCGGACCTGGTTCGGTCCTCATGGTGCAGTATCGGACCAGGTTCGGTCCTCATGGTGCAGTATCGGACCAGGTTCGGTCCTCATGGTGCAGTATCGGACCAGGTTCGGTCCTCATGGTGCAGTATCGGACCTGGTTCGGTCCTCATGGTGCATTATCAGACCTGGTTCGGTCCTCATGGTGCAGTATCGGACCTGGTTCGGTCCTCATGGTGCAGTATCGGACCTGGTTCGGTCCTCATGGTGCAGTATCGGACCTGGTTCGGTCCTCATGGTGCAGTATCGGACCTGGTTCGGTCCTCATTGTGCAGTATCGGACCTGGTTCGGTCCTCATGGTGCAGTATCAGACCAGGTTCGGTCCTCATGGTGCAGTATCGGACCAGGTTCGGTCCTCATGGTTCAGTATCGGACCAGGTTCGGTCCTCATGGTGCAGTATCGGACCAGGTTCGGTCCTCATGGTGCAGTATCAGACCAGGTTCGGTCCTCATGGTGCAGTATCGGACCAGGTTCAGTCCTCATGGTGTGAGGTCCACAGGGTCAATACTGCCTTTCTTATAAATAAGATTTTCTTTTATTAAATAATTACAACAAAACAAGCTGATTATTCCAATCAAACAGTAAAAAAATAAGATTAAGAAAAGAAAACAAATAAAAACTAATTCCCAAAAAATACTGCTTTTTAAGATTAAATAAAATATTTCATTCTGAGATTCCAGAGAATGTTCTCTCTTTCTCTTTGTAGAATAAAAGTCTGAACTGTTGACCTGCATCATTCATGGGTAGCAACATATTTACTGTAGTGTTGTGTTCATGGTCTTCTACATACAGCAATAACCCATAATCAGAACCAACATGGTCCTTTAACTTAGTGGTTTTCAAAGTGGGGTCCTTGAGTGGGTTCCAGGAGGTCATTGAGTGGGTTCCAGGAGGTCCTCAGCTTTCCACCCAGAAGTAGCACGATGACAGAATGTCTGATGGATCTCAGGCACTTTCTGTAATAAAACATCCTATCAGAGGGGGGGCCCTGGGACAACGTCTTATCACGTCTCTTTAGGGGTCCTGGACGTGAACATGTTTGGGAACCACGACTTTAGCTTCTATCCATCTTTTGATGTGAACTTTATATCACTTTGTACAGTATACACACACACTATAATAAAGGTGATCTGTTCAAATTCAAAAGAAAGACTGTTTTTAAAACATTTCATCATATCTCCATCCCTCACTGTTTACAGACATGTCACTGATCCGGCCCTTTGCTCTCCAGATGCTGAGCTGTCTAGAACATATGTACCATGACCTGGGCTTGGTCAAAGACTTCAACATCAACCCTATCACCCTCAAGAGATGGCTGGTGAGACCTGGACCCAGCACCACCTGCACATTCAAACAGAAAACAACCAACAACCTCCTTATTGAATGGGACCAGAACAATATCTCTAAATACTCAACCATCTCACACCTCCTCTCTTTCTGTCTGTCTCTGTGTCTCTGTGTCTCTCTGTCTGTCTCTGTGTAGCTTTGTATTCATGACAACTACAAGAACAACGCCTTCCACAACTTCCGCCACTGTTTCTGTGTCACCCAGATGATGTACAGCATGATCTGCCTCTGCAGCCTTCAGGTACCAGATCCTTACAGACTCCACTGCTTTGAGACTTGAAAGCACAGTTTCAGGTTTTTACCTGGTATAATAATAATAATAATAATAAAAACTAACAATGACCACACCCATCATATTTGGTCCCAGTTACGTAAATAATAAACTAACTAATAAAGGAATATCTTATCTTATCTTAAAAAACATTGAAAGGTCGAGATGTTGAAATCTTTAAATATAAAGTCTCCCAGCTTCATGGAAATGTAATAATATAATACTAAACCCCTGGAGCAGTAGTTGAAGGGAACAGACCAAAAGATAGCTACATCACTACCAACTAGTTAGCTTAGCTTAGCTTAGCTTAGCTTAGCTTAGCTTAGCTTAGCCTAAAGACTGGAAACAGGGAAAAGCCCCCCATAAAACCACAATGTGAATCAGTGCATTTCCCTAATTTTTTGTATTCTTTTAGCAGATCTGCCTGTTAGTTGATATTAACCCTTAATCAGGCTGAAAAAAAAAGTAATTCCAGGTAGTTATTACACGGCTGTGTTGAATACTCGATTCTGATTGGTCAATCACAGCGTTCTACGGTCTGTTATTTCTCTATAACAGACCGTTGCTATGTATAACAGACCGTTGCTACGTATAGCAGACCGTTGCTACGTATAACAGACCGTTGCTATGTATAGCAGACCGTTGCTACGTATAACAGACCGTTGCTACGTATAACAGACCGTTGCTACATATAACAGACCGTTGCTATGTATAACAGACCGTTGCTACGTAGAACAGACCGTTGCTACGTATAACAGACCGTTGCTACGTATAACAGACCGTTGCTACGTATAACAGACCGTTGCTACGTATAGCAGACTGCGCTACGTATAGCAGACCGTTGCTATGTATAGCAGACTGCAGACCGTTGCTACGTTTAACAGACCGTTGCTATGTAAAGCAGACCGTTGCTACGTATAACAGACCGTTGCTACGTATAGCAGACCGTTGCTATGTATAACAGACCGTTGCTACGTATAACAGACCGTTGCTACGTATAGCAGACCGTTGCTACGTATAGCAGACCGTTGCTATGTATAACAGACCGTTGCTATGTATAACAGACCGTTGCTACGTATTACAGACCATTGCTATGTATAACAGACCGTTGCTACGTATTACAGACCGTTGCTATGTATAACAGACCGTTGCTACGTATTACAGACCATTGCTATGTATAACAGACTGTTGCTATGGGCGCAGCTCTGATGTCGGACTCTGGCGGACCGTTTTTGCGTCAAAATATTGATTTCTTCAGTAAGTAGCCGTGTAATAAGAGAGATAATGTACAGCTAGCGGGTCATTGTTGTGAAAGAATCCCCTTCAGGGTGATGAGAGACCGGCTGCAT
Organism: Sebastolobus alascanus; assembly: GCA_916701645.2. NCBI lineage: Eukaryota > Metazoa > Chordata > Actinopteri > Perciformes > Sebastidae > Sebastolobus > Sebastolobus alascanus. The sequence continues at coordinate 222,509 of CAKAOJ020000421.1, read as the reverse complement.
CACCCTGAAGGGGATTCTTTCACTACAATGACCCGCTAGCTGGACATTATCCCTTACTTAAATTACCTTTTGGTATAATTCAACTCATTTGAAGATTTTATGAAATCAGTCTTTTATCCTGTAAGATTCCAATACCTTTATATAGTAATAAAACACCAACCCCAAAACTGTGTGTAAGTCATGGCTCCTTCTGGTCGTTGATACAGTATTCACAACCAACACTGTTCTCTTTGGTAAAAGAAATGAATGTAATAAGTTACTTTAAAATAGATATTTTGTTCTAAATTTGACTTCTGTGGATGTACTGTGGAGATACAGTTAGGTAATGGTAGTTAGTCATGGTCCCTGCTTGGGTAATACTTTATATTTTCACACTGTTTTCATTCCTGCTGACCAGAATGTGTATGGAGGCTTATAGAGAAAGAGATAAAGTGTTTGATTCTCACTGGTTCTCTAAACTCTACATGTTGAGTTATAAGTGAAGCCACAGACTGGTGATTCCTCTGTTCGTCCATAAAGACACTCCTGAAGCAGTTTCAGTGTCAAGACTGCATACAACCACCTGCAGAAGGTTGTTCTATGAGAGGCACCACTGTACTATGATACATGCAGTCATGGGAGGGAACCTGGTGGAGGGAACCAGGTGGAGGGAACCTGGTGGAGGGAACCTGGTGGAGGGAACCAGGTGGAGGGAACCTGGTGGAGGGAACCTGGTGGAGGGAACCAGGTGGAGGGAACCTGGTGGAGGGAACCCAGTGGAGGGAACCCAGTGGAGGGAACCTAGTGGAGGGAACCAGGGGGAGGGAACCTGGTGGAGGGAACCAGGGGGAGGGAACCAAGGGGAGGGAACCTGGTGGAGGGAACCAGGTGGAGGGAACCTGGTGGAGGGAACCAAGGGGAGGGAACCTGGTGGAGGGAACCAGGGGGAGGGAACCTGGTGGAGGGAACCAAAGGGAGGGAACCCGGTGGAGGGAACCAAGGGGAGGGAACCCGGTGGAGGGAACCAAGGGGAGGGAACCTGGTGGAGGTAACCAGGGGGAGGGAACCTGGTGGAGGGAACCTGGTGGAGGGAACCAAGGGGAGGGAACCTGGTGGAGGGAACAAGGGGGAGGGAACCTGGTGGAGGGAACCAAGGGGAGGGAACCTGGTGGAGGGAACCAAGGGGAGGGAACCTGGTGGAGGGAACCAAGGGGAGGGAACCTGGTGGAGGGAACCTGGTGGAGGGAACCTGGTGGAGGGGACCTGGTGGAGGGAACCAAGGGGAGGGAACCTGGTGGAGGGAACCTGGTGGAGGGCACCAAGGGGAGGGAACCTGGTGGAGGGAACCTGGTGGCGGGAACCAGGTAGAGGGAACCTGGTGGAGGGAACCTGGTGGAGGGAACCAGGTGGAGGGAACCTGGTGGAGGGAACCAGGTGGAGGGAACCAGGTGGAGGGAACCTGGTGGAGGGAACCAGGTGGAGGGAACCTGGTGGAGGGAACCAGGTGGAGGGAACCAGGTGGAGGGAACCAGGTGGAGGGAACCAGGTGGAGGGAACCAGGTGGAGGGAACCAGGTGGAGAGAACCAGGTGGAGGGAACCAGGTGGAGGGAACCTTGTGGAGGGAACCTTGTGGAGGGAACCTGGTGAAGGGAACAAGGGGAGGTAACCTGGTGGAGGGAACCTGGTGGAGGGAACCAAGCGGAGGGAACCTGGTGGAGGGAACCAGGTGGAGGGAACCTTGTGGAGGGAACCTTGTGGAGGGAACCTGGTGGAGGGAACCAAGGGGAGGGAACCTGGTGGAGGGAACCTGGTGGAGGGAACCAGGTGGAGGGAACCTGGTCGAGGGAACCAGGTGGAGAGAACCAGGTGGAGGGAACCAGGTGGAGGGAACCTTGTGGAGGGAACCTTGTGGAGGGAACCTGGTGGAGGGAACCAAGGGGAGGGAACCTGGTGGAGGGAACCTGGTGAAGGGAACCAAGGGGAGGGAACCTGGTGGAGGGAACCAGGTGGAGGGAACCTTGTGGAGGGAACCTTGTGGAGGGAACCTGGTGAAGGGAACCAAGGGGAGGGAACCTGGTGGAGGGAACCTGGTAGAGGGAACCTGGTGGAGGGAACCAGGTGGAGGGAACCTGGTAGAGGGAACCCGGTAGAGGGAACCTGGTGGAGAGAACCAGGTGGAGGGAACCAGGTGGAGGGAACCTTGTGGAGGGAACCTTGTGGAGGGAACCTTGTGGAGGGAACCTGGTGGAGGGAACCAAGGGGAGGGAACCTGGTGGAGGGAACCTGGTAGAGGGAACCTGGTGGAGGGAACCAGGTGGAGGGAACCTGGTAGAGGGAACCTGGTAGAGGGAACCTGGTGGAGGGAACCAAGGGGAGGGAACCTGGTGGAGGGAACCTGGTAGAGGGAACCTGGTAGAGGGAACCTGGTGGAGGGAACCAAGGGGAGGGAACCAGGTGGGGGAACCAAGGGGAGGGAACCAGGTGGGCTGTGAAAAAGAGAGGCGTCAGGGGAGAGAGGATGAGGATGAGGAGGATGAGAGGATGAGGAGGATGAGGAGGATGAGGAGGATGAGAGGATGAGGAGGATGAGAGGATGAGGAGGATGAGGAGGATGAGAGGATGAGGAGGATGAGGAGGAGGATAAGGAGGAGGAGGAGGAGGATGAGGAGGATGAGGAGGATGAGAGGATGAGGAGGATGAGGAGGATGAGAAGGATGAGGAGGATGAGGAGGATGAGGAGGATGAGAAGGATAAGGAGGAGGAGGAGGAGGAGGAGGAGGATGAGGAGGAGGAGGAGGAGGAGGAGGATGGGGAGGATGAGGAGGATGAGAGGATGAGGAGGATGAGGAGGATGAGAGGATGAGGAGGATGAGGAGGATGAGAGGATGAGGAGGATGAGGAGGAGGATAAGGAGGAGGAGGAGGAGGATGAGGAGGATGAGGAGGATGAGAGGATGAGGAGGATGAGGAGGATGAGAAGGATGAGGAGGATGAGGAGGAGGAGGAGGAGGATGAGGAGGATGAGGAGGATGAGAGGATGAGGAGGATGAGGAGGATGAGAAGGATAAGGAGGAGGAGGAGGAGGAGGATGAGGAGGATGAGGAGGATGAGGAGGATGAGGAGGATGAGAGGATGAGGAGGATGAGAAGGATGAGGAGGATGAGGAGGAGGAGGAGGATGAGGAGGATGAGGAGGAGGAGGAGGATGAGAGGATGAGGAGGATGAGAAGGATGAGGAGGAGGAGGAGGCTCGGGGTTTGATGAAGAAAGAAAGAAAGGAGGAGCTTCTTCTTCTCAGACAGTCTCCCTCTGTTGTTGGGGCTGACTATTCACTGGATGTTTAATTATCAGGCCTAATGACTGATTATGAAGCATCTGCACCAGCAATGTGCTAACGAGGTCACACACACACACACACACACACACACACACACACACACACACAAACACACAAACACACAAACACACACACACACACACAGACTCACACACACAAACACACAAACACACACTCACACATACACACACACACTCACACACTTTATGTAGCAATTATGGGGGAGGAAGTTGAGATCACATTAGTGCAGATATGGACCTTTTAGTGAAAGACTTAATTGATGCATTGATTAATATAAATGTGTGCATGTCTGGATTTGTGTGTGTGTGTGTGTGTGTGTGTTTTAGGAGAAGTTCACTCAGGTCGACGTTTTGATTCTCATGACAGCTGCTGTGTGTCACGATCTCGATCACCCCGGATTCAACAACACGTAAGACACAAACACACTCTCTCTCTCTCTCTCTCTCTCTCTCTCTCTGTCCCTCTCTCTCTCTCCCTCTCTCTCTCTCTCTCTCTCTCTCTCTCTCCCTCTCTCTCCCTCTCTCTCTTCGTCTCACTCTGTCTCTCTCTCTCTCTCTGTCTCTCTCTCTCTCTCTCTCTCTCTCTCTCTCTCTCTCTGCCATCTTTTTATACTCTTTGTCCCTGCTTTCTCTGCATGCTTCTCATTCTCCCCATTCTTTCTCTATCTCTCTCTCTCTCTCTCTCTCTCATTCTCTCTCTCTCTCCCTCTCTCTCTCTCTCTCTCTCTCTCTCTCTCTCTCTCTCTCTCTCTCTCTCTCTCTCTATCAGGTACCAGATCAACGCCAGAACAGAACTGGCTGTTCGTTACAACGACATCTCCCCTCTGGAGAACCATCACTGTGCTGTAGCCTTCCAGATCTTCTCTCAGCCCGACTGCAACATCTTCTCCAACTTTGACCCCGATGCCTTCAAACAGATACGACAGGTAGGCCTCTGTGTGTGTGTGTGTGTGTGTGTGTGTGTGTGTGTGTCTGTGTGTGTGTGTGTGTGTGTGTGTGTGTGTGTGTGTGTGTGTGTGTGTCTGTGTGTGTGTGTGTGTGTGTGTGTGTGTGTGGGTGTGTGTGTGTACAGGAACACTGTTGTTCCTGTATGTCATCGTCTTCTGTCTCGATCACCAGCTCTATGTTGGCTCTATGGTAGCTCTATGTTAGCTCTGTGGTAGCTCTATGTTAGCTCTATGGTAGCTCTATGGTAGCTCTATGTTAGCTCTGTGGTAGCTCTATGGTAGCTTTATGTTAGCTCTGTGGTAGCTCTATGGTAGCTCTATGGTATCTCTATGGTAGCTCTATGGTAGCTTTATGTTAGCTCTATGGTAGCTCTATGGTAGCTCTATGGTAGCTCTATGGTATCTCTATGGTAGCTCTATGGTAGCTCTATGGTAGCTCTATGGTAGCTCTATGGTAGCTCTATGTTAGCTCTATGTTAGCTCTATGGTAGCTCTATGTTAGCTCTATGGTAGCTCTATGGTAGCTCTATGGTAGCTCTATGGTATCTCTATGGTAGCTCTATGGTAGCTCTATGTTAGCTCTATGGTAGCTCTATGGTAGCTCTATGGTAGCTCTATGGTAGCTCTATGGTAGCTCTATGGTAGCTCTATGTTAGCTCTATGGTAGCTCTATGGTAGCTCTATGGTAGCTCTATCATAGCTCTATGTTAGCTCTATGGTAGCTCTATGGTAGCTCTATCATAGCTCTATGTTAGCTCTATGGTAGCTCTATGGTAGCTCTATCATAGCTCTATGTTGGCTCTATGGTAGCTCTATGTCAGCTCTATGGTAGCTCTATGGTAGCTCTATGTTAGCTCTATGTTAGCTCTATGGTAGCTCTATGATAGCTGTATGTTAGCTCTATGGTAGCTCTATCATAGCTCTATGTTAGCTCTATGGTAGCTCTATGGTAGCTCTATGTTAGCTCTATGGTAGCTCTATCATAGCTCTATGGTAGCTCTGTGGTAGCTCTATGTTAGCTCTATGGTAGCTCTATGTTAGCTCTATGGTAGCTCTATGTTAGCCCTGTGGTAGCTCTATATTAGCTCTATGGTAGCTCTATGGCAGCTCTATGTTAGCTCTATGTTAGCTCTATGGTAGCTCTATGTTAGCTCTATGGTAGCTCTATGTTAGCTCTATGGTAGCTCTATTGTAGCTCTATGGTAGCTATATGGTAGCTCTATGGTAGCTCTATGTTAGCTCTGTGGTAGCTCTATGTTAGCTCTATGGTAGCTCTATGTTAGCTCTATGTTAGCTCTATGTTAGCTCTATGGTAGCTCTATGGTAGCTCTATGGTAGCTCTATGTTAGCTCTATGGTAGCTCTATGTTAGCTCTATGGTAGCTCTATGGTAGCTCTATGTTAGCTCTATGGTAGCTCTATGGTAGCTCTATGGTAGCTCTATGTTAGCTCTATGGTAGCTCTATGGTAGCTCTATGGTAGCTCTATGTTAGCTCTATTGTAGCTCTATGGTAGCTCTATGTTAGCTCTATGGTAGCTCTATGGTGGCTCTATGTTAGCTCTATGGTGACTCTATGTTAGCTCTATGGTAGCTCTATGGTAGCTCTATGTTAGCTCTATGGTGGCTCTATGGTAGCTCTATGGTAGCTCTATGGTAGCTCTATCATAGCTCTATGTTAGCTCTATGGTAGCTCTATGTTAGCTCTATGGTAGCTCTATGTTAGCTCTATGGTAGCTCTATGGTAGCTCTATGGTAGCTCTATGGTAGCTCTATGTTAGCTCTATGGTAGCTCTATGGTAGCTCTATGTTAGCTCTGTGGTAGCTCTATGTTAGCTCTATGGTAGCTCTATGGTAGCTCTATGGTAGCTCTATGGTAGCTCTATGGTAGCTCTATGATAGCTCTATGGTAGCTCTATGGTAGCTCTATGGTAGCTCTATGTTAGCTCTATGTTAGCTCTATGGTAGCTCTATGGTAGCTCTATGTTAGCTCTATGGTAGCTCTATGGTAGCTCTATCATAGCTCTATGTTAGCTCTATGGTAGCTCTATGTTAGCTCTATGGTAGCTCTATGTTAGCTCTATGGTAGCTCTATGGTAGCTCTATGGTAGCTCTATGGTAGCTCTATGGTAGCTCTATCATAGCTCTATGTTAGCTCTATGGTAGCTCTATGTTAGCTCTATGGCAGCTCTATGGTAGCTCTATGTTAGCTCTATGGTAGCTCTATGGTAGCTCTATGGTAGCTCTATGGTAGCTCTATGTTAGCTCTATGGTAGCTCTATGGTAGCTCTATGGTAGCTCTATGTTAGCTCTATGTTAGCTCTATGGTAGCTCTATGGTAGCTCTATGTTAGCTCTATGTTAGCTCTATGGTAGCTCTATGGTAGCTCTATCATAGCTCTATGTTAGCTCTATGTTAGCTCTATGGTAGCTCTATGGTAGCTCTATGTTAGCTCTATGTTAGCTCTATGGCAGCTCTATGTTAGCTCTATGGTAGCTCTATGTTAGCTCTATGTTAGCTCTATGGCAGCTCTATGGTAGCTCTATCTTAGCTCTATGGTAGCTCTATGGTAGCTCTATGGTAGCTCTATCACAGCTCTATGTTAGCTCTATGGTAGCTCTATGGTAGCTCTATGTTAGCTCTATGGTAGCTCTATGGTAGCTCTATCATAGCTCTATGTTAGCTCTATGGTAGCTCTATGTTAGCTCTGTGGTAGCTCTATGTTAGCTCTATGGTAGCTCTATGGTAGCTCTATGGTAGCTCTATCATAGCTCTATGGTAGCTCTATGGTAGCTCTATGGTAGCTCTATCACAGCTCTATGTTAGCTCTATGGTAGCTCTATGTTAGCTCTGTGGTAGCTCTATGGTAGCTCTATGTTAGCTCTATGTTAGCTCTATGGTAGCTCTATGTTAGCTCTATGGTAGCTCTATGTTAGCTCTATGTAAGCTCTATGTTAGCTCTATGGTAGCTCTATGGTAGCTCTATGGTAGCTCTATGTTAGCTCTATGTTAGCTCTATGGTAGCTCTATGGTAGCTCTATGGTAGCTCTATGTTAGCTCTATGGTAGCTCTATGGTAGCTCTATGTTAGCTCTATGGTAGCTCTATGTTAGCTCTATGTAAGCTCTATGTTAGCTCTATGGTAGCTCTATGTTAGCTCTATGTTAGCTCTATGGTAGCTCTATGTTAGCTCTATAGTAGCTCTATGGTAGCTCTATGGTAGCTCTATGGTAGCTCTATGGTAGCTCTATGGTAGCTCTATGTTAGCTCTATGGTAGCTCTATGTTAGCTCTATGGTAGCTCTATGGTAGCTCTATGGTAGCTCTATGGTAGCTCTATGTTAGTAGCAGCGGGGGGGCGGGGCCTAGCGAAGGGTCAATTACAGTACAGAAATGTAAAGCTAGGTTTAGAAACAGGGTCACAATTACAGAGTTTTTCCACCAGAGAGACCTGACAAGTTGATATTTCAACTGTAAATGTCCCACTCAGTGTGTAACAATTCTTTATAAAACAGATCTAAGGGATCTGTATCAAGATTGTTCAATTATTATTGGCCGATATAAGTTATCGTTATCAGTATTTATAAACTCCCAAATATCGTTATCAGTATTGGGCTCAAAAGTCCAGTATGGATCGGGCTATATTGGTTAATTAATTAAGTTAATTAGGGTGTAAGGACAGAGGGTGTCGTGGAATGGTGGAATTGTGCAGCCATAAAAAAGACGAAGACTTCGTATATAAATACATATGATAATATATATGATGATTTGAACAACTTTAAAGCTAACTTAACTTAACAGAAAACAGAAGGACAGAGTTCCACCTCCATCACCAGAAAGTGTCCACGCTGCTCAAGGAAAGCGTGACTTTGTGCTGTTTCTCAGGGAACCATCACACTTATCCTGGCTACAGACATGGCACGGCACGGTGAGATCCTGGACTCCTTCAAGCAGAAAGTTGACAGCTTTGACTACGCAGATGAGGAGCACGCCACCTGTGTAAGTCTGAGGATGCCTCTCACACCTGCAGGTCTGGACTCTGGACTCTTTCATTTCATGTCCATTTGACTTATTAGAAATGAACCAAGAAGAGTAAACAGGAAGTTATTCACACCACACACAGGAAACTCATTCATTGGACAGTTTTGGTGATGTCATCTGGACCAAATGAACCGAACTACAGGTGTGAAAGTGACCGAATGTGGTTTCTTGCTGGGAGCGGCTGGTTGGGATGATAAAGGTCGCTTGACAAGAGCTTCAGCCATCTTTGTGTTTACTGTGTCGTCCTGTACCTTCAACCTGATTAACACCTCTACTTCCTGATCTTCTCATGTTATTCTAACCCGCTACAGTGACTCACTATCACCTCTAGAGGTGGTATTATATATATATATATATATATATATATATATATATATATATATATATTATTATTATATATAGTGGTATTACAGGACAGGACGGGCCGGGGCTAGCTGGTTAGCAACAGATAACTCTGCATCACAACACACAGACGTCTTTGACATAACGTCAACACTATAACCTTTTCTCATTCTCTTGATAATGTTAGCTCATTTTATTCATGTTTTAAACTAAAATTCTGGCCAGATGTTACACGTTGCGCCTTTAAGTTCATTTTGCCGTTATTATTTTTGTACTTTTACTCAAGTAAAGTTTTGAATGCAGGACACAGTGTGGTATCACTACTCTTAGGTAACTAAAGGATCTGATTATTAGTCTGTCTGTCTGCTGCTGAAGCTTCTAATAACACTGGTCTTCTGATTAATCTACATATCAAGAAGTCATTCAGATATAAAATAATAAAAATGCTCTTTAGACATACTGTATTTTCAAGCACTACATTCTGTACTTCCACTGTGTTGTCATCACTTTACTGTAAGAATATAATAAATTTAATACTGATCATTGTTAAGGTTTAGCTGCACATATAGAGTTTAGCCATCATTAGAGTTATTCAAGATAAAAGTAGCAGCAAAGTGGCATCCCATCTCATCATACCAGGTTTCCACCTACTGCTAATAACTCTCTATTCATGGTGACCTTTGCCCTCTGACCCTGTGCTCCGACAGCTGAAGATGGTGCTCATCAAGTGCTGTGACATCTCTAATGAGGTGCGTCCCATGGAGGTGGCCGAGCCGTGGGTGGACTGCCTGCTGGAGGAGTACTTCATGCAGGTGGGTCCATCACAGGTTGAAGACCAGAACTCACAACACCATCAAATTACCTATAGGTTTAGAGTTCTCATTTCTTCAGACTAACTATCTGATGTTTGGTATAAAAAGAGAAAAGGGAACCCGTTCTGGGGATTACTTTATGAGGCATGAACTCCCCCTTGAAGCTGTTTAAGTCCTGTGTAGCATCATGAATGGACAAAGACAGTCAGGAGAAGACATTTATCCCTCCTGTTGTTGATGGTGATGTTTCTGTCTGTGCTGCTCAGAGCGACAGGGAGAAGGCTGAAGGACTTCCTGTGGCTCCGTTCATGGACAGAGAAAAGGTCACCAAGCCGACGGCTCAGATCGGCTTCATCAAGTTCGTCCTCATCCCCATGTTTGAGACCGTGATGAAGGTGAATATATGCAAGACAGTGATGATGAAGGTCAGAGTAAGAGGGTTGTATTTATGTCCAATGTGAATACGTTCTTTTAATGATATATTCAGTGTTAATCAGCTCGATGATTTAACATCTACTATAACTACTCTATATAACTACAATAACTACTCTATATAACTACAATAACTACTCCATATAACTACAATAACTACTCTATATAACTACTATAACTACTCTATATAACTACTATAACTACTCTATATAACTACAATAACTACTCTATATAACTACAATAACTACTCTGTATAACTACTATAACTACTCTATATAACTACTATAACTACTCTATATAACTACAATAACTACTCTATATAACTACAATAACTACTCTGTATAACTACTATAACTACTCTATATAACTACTATAACTACTCTATATAACTACAATAACTACTCTATATAACTACAATAACTACTCTATATAACTACAATAACTACTCTATATAACTACAATAACTACTCTGTATAACTACTATAACTACTCTATATAACTACTATAACTACTCTATATAACTACAATAACTACTCTATATAACTACAATAACTACTCTATATAACTACAATAACTACTCTGTATAACTACTATAACTACTCTATATAACTACAATAACTACTCTATATAACTACAATAACTACTCTATATAACTACAATAACTACTCTATATAACTACTATAACTACTCTATATAACTACAATAACTACTCTATATAACTACAATAACTACTCTATATAACTACTATAACTACTCTATATAACTACAATAACTACTCTATATAACTACAATAACTACTCTATATAACTACAATAACTACTCTATATAACTACTATAACTACTCTATATAACTACTATAACTACTCTATATAACTACAATAACTACTCTATATAACTACTATAACTACTCTATATAACTACAATAACTACTCTATATAACTACTATAACTATTCTATATAACTACAATAACTACTCTATATAACTACTATAAGTACTTTATATAACTACTATAACTACTCTATATAACTACTATAACTACTCTATATAACTACTATAACTACTCTATATAACTACAATAACTACTCTATATAACTACAATAACTACTCTATATAACTACAATAACTACTCTATATAACTACTATAACTGCTCTATATAACTACAATATCTACTGTATATAACTACTATAACTACTCTATATAACTACTATAACTATTCTATATAACTACAATAACTACTCTATATAACTACAATAACTACTCTATATAACTACTATAACTACTCTATATAACTACAATAACTACTCTATATAACTACAATAACTACTCTATATAACTACAATAACTACTCTATATAACTACTATAACTACTCTATATAACTACTATAACTACTCTATATAACTACAATAACTACTCTATATAACTACAATAACTACTCTATATAACTACTATAACTACTCTATATAACTACTATAACTACTCTATATAACTACAATAACTACTCTATATAACTACAATAACTACTCTATATAACTACAATAACTACTCTATATAACTACAATAACTACTCTATATAACTACAATAACTACTCTATATAACTACTATAACTACTCTATATAACTACAATAACTACTCTATATAACTACAATAACTACTCTATAACTACATACTACTCTATATAACTACATACTACTCTATATAACTACTATAACTACTCTATATAACTACAATAACTACTCTGTATAACTACTATAACTACTCTATATAACAACAATAACTACTCTATATAACTACAATAACTACTCTATATAACTACAATAACTACTCTATATAACTACAATAACTACTCTACATAACTACAATAACTACTCTATATAAGTACTATAACTGCTCTATATAACTACTATAACTGCTCTATATAACTACTATAACTATTCTATATAACTACTCTATATAACTACAATAACTACTCTATATAACTACACTAACTACTCTATATAACTACTATAACTACAATAACTACTCTATATAACTACTATAACTACTCTATATAACTACAATAACTACTCTATATAACTACTATAACTACTCTTTATAACTACTATAACTACTCTATCTAACTACAATAACTACTCTATATAATTACTATAACTACTCTATATAACTACAATAACTACTCTATATAAATACTATAACTACTCTATATAACTACTATAACTACTCTATATAACTACAATAACTACTCTATATAACTACAATAACTACTCTATATAACTACAATAACTACTCTATATAACTACTCTATATAACTACAATAACTACTCTATATAACTACAATATCTAATCTATATAACTACTATAACTACTCTATATAACTACTATAACTGCTCTATATAACTGCTCTACATAACTACTATAACTATTCTATATAACTACTCTATATAACTACAATAACTACTCTATATAACTACAATAACTACTCTATATAACTACAATAACTACTCTATATAACTACAATAACTACTCTATATGACTACAATAACTACTCTATATAACTACTATAACTACTCTATATAACTACAATAACTACTCTATATAACTACAATAACTACTCTATATAACTACAATAACTACTCTATATAACTACTATAACTACTCTATATAACTACAATAACTACTCTATATAACTACAATAACTACTCTATATAACTACAATAACTACTCTATATAACTACTATAACTACTCTATATAACTACTATAACTACTCTATATAACTACTATAACTACTCTATATAACTACAATAACTACTCTATATAACTACAATAACTACTCTATATAACTACAATAACTACTCTATATAACTACTACTCTATATAACTACTATAACTAATCTATATAACTACTATTACTACTCTATATATCAACAATAACTACTCCGTTACATCGCTGATCAACTATTTCAACTTGGTTGCTGAGAAGTCTTGTTTTATTTTATTCTATTCTATTTGGTTCGGCTCTAAATACTACAATACCTTGAGGCAACATTTGGGGCAATAGGGTCAGAATCTGAGCTAACTGTGAGGGTCAGATATACAGTTTATGTATAGATATATATATAGAAACTGTAAGGAACATCAAAAATCCATAAAGTCTCTACGTCCAGCTCGGTCCAGAGATGTTCTGTAACAAATGTTGTGACAATTGCTCATATTTGTAGGCAAAGGCAAAAATCTGATTTGGACAATATTCAAAATGTCGGAAAATCAATCTAAATACAAATGTTGTGTCTTATATTTATATATATGTATGTATATATACTCTATATTATATGTATATATTCATCTGAGACTTTGGGTTCAAAAGTTACAGAGATGTAAAATCAGTGGTGAAAAGTAACTAAGTACATTTATTTGTACCTCAGTAGAATTTTGTGGTACTTGTATTTTACTTGTGTATTTCCATTTTTTGCGTTTTACTCCACTACATTTATTGTCAGATATACAGTAGATCCTAGTTACTGTTCAGTTTAAGGTTATGACATAAACATATGATACATTTATAAAATACAATGTATTGTATGAATGAAATTGTAGATTGAGTACTTTTACTTTTAATTCTTTAAATAATGTTTGACAACACTTCTGTACTTTTACTCAAGTAAAGTATCTGAATACTTATTCCACCACTATCAGAAATCACCGTATGGTACTAATTCTACTAATACTACTAATACTATATTTACTATATTTACTATATTTACTATATTTACTGTTCAGTGTGAAACTCGTGAACTGCCCTCAAAACTTCCCACAATGGAACAAAAAGGTGTGTTGTGTTGCATGTTATAGATGTAAAATGAGGAGTATATATAACTAGTATAATAAGTAAGTAATAGAGTAAAGTACTGAGTATATGAGTCTAATATGTAGTAATAGTAGTAATAGTCTAATATGAGTCTAAACTACTGAGTGTGTTGTTATAGAAGGAGGAGAGAATGAAACCATCACAAAGAAACAAACATCAAAACTCCTATAAACACAGTGAGGATACTGGCACTGATCAAATCAAATCAAATCAATTTCAACAACTGATCACGTGTGTGTGTGTGTGTGTGTGTGTGTGTGTGTGTGTGTGTGTGTGTGTGTGTGTGTGTGTGTGTGTGTGTGTGTGTGTGTGTGTGTGTGTGTGTGTGTGTGTGTGTGTGTGTGTGTGTGTGTGTGTGTGTGTGTGTGTGTGTGTGTGTGTCCTAGCTGTTCCCACAGATTGAGGAGGCCATGGTTCAGCCTCTCAGAGATTCCAGAGACCGATACGAAGAACTCAAACAGATTGATGACGCCATGAATGAGGTTGGTGTGTGGAAGCAGTGACTTTGTCCTTCTATGTGCAGACTAAGACTGATAAATAATAAATAATAAATAATAAAGACTAATAAAGAAGCAGTGACTTTGTCCTTCTATGTGCAGACTGAGACTGATAAATAATAAATAATAAATAATAAAGACTAATAAAGAAGCAGTGACTTTGTCCTTCTATGTGCAGACTAAGACTGATAAATAATAAATAATAAATAATAAATAATAAAGACTAATAAAGAAGCAGTGACTTTTTCCTTCTATGTGCAGACTGAGACTGATAAATAATAAATAATATATAATAATAAATAATAAAGACTAATAAAGAAGCAGTGACTTTGTCCTTCTATGTGCAGACTAAGACTGATAAATAATAAATAATAAATAATAAAGACTAATAAAGAAGCAGTGACTTTGTCCTTCTATGTGCAGACTGAGACTGATAAATAATAAATAATAAATAATAAATAATAAAGACTAATAAAGAAGCAGTGACTTTGTCCTTCTATGTGCAGACTAAGACTGATAAATAATAAATAATAAAGACTAATAAAGAAGCAGTGACTTTGTCCTTCTATGTGCAGACTAAGACTGATAAATAATAAATAATAAAGACTAATAAAGGAATATCTTATCTTATAAAACGTGATGTTCCCTTCAGGTGCAGAATATGAAGAGTGAGAACTTGACGATTGGAGTGAAGAAGAAGTGAGCCTTGTTGAAGAGGTAGGAGAGAACAGAGCTGGCTGCAGTGTCTGCTGATGCTGTTTAACCGGGTTTCTAACGTGGAAACATCATATGTGTGTGTTTCAGCAGCAGTGAGCGTAGAGCACGAGTGAAGCAGTGAAGCAGTGAAGCAGTGTGACGTGAAGTAAATCCAGAGATCCAGATTCCATCACTCAGCTCTTGATGTTGAAGAGCAGAGGAGCAGCGGGGGGGTGATCGGGGACAATCAGGTGGATCTGAGACGGCGTTACAGACTCCGGATGGACTCCAGGACCAGTTGGACGATCCAAAGCCTTATCAGGGAACGTTTGTACAGCACAGACCACTTCAGTGAACAATATTTAGATTCGTATCTGCTCGGTTTTTTATTTGAAATGTCTTGTTTTTTACAGATTGTACAGATTTTTAGTGACTTTTGTTCTTTCCTACAAAAAAAATAAAAGAATTACTTTAATTACAAACAGCTGCTCTGCTTATTATTAATGAACAAAATACTTCTTACTACAGTATACTATATACTATTGCTTATTACTGTTGAACAAAATACTTCTTACTATACTATATACTATTGCTTATTACTGTTGAACAAAATACTTCTTACTATACTATATACTATTGCTTATTACTGTTGAACAAAATACTTCTTACTATACTATATACTATTGCTTATTACTGTTGAACAAAATACTTATTTAATTTATTATCTGCAACACAGCCTCTTGAAATGGTTTCAGACATCCAAACCTTTTCAGTACTCCATAGTAACATAAACTAACTAACATATACTAACATATACTAATATATTCTAATATATACTAACATATACTAATATATTCTAACATATACTAATGCTTAGAGCTCCATGTTGAGAGCTCCATGTTTAGAGCTCCATGCTTAGAGCTCCAGGAAAGAGCTCCATGTTTAGAGCTCCATGTTGAGAGCTCCATGTTTAGAGCTCCATGTTGAGAGCTCCATGTTTAGAGCTCCATGCATAGAGCTCCATGTTTAGAGCTCCATGCATAGAGCTCCATGTTTAGAGCTCCATGCATAGAGCTCCATGTTTAGAGCTCCATGCATAGAGCTCCATGTTTAGAGTTCCATGCATAGAGCTCCATGTTTAGAGTTCCATGCATAGAGCTCCATGTTTAGAGCTCCATGTTGAGAGCTCCATGTTTAGAGCAGCGCTAGCTTTACGGTTAATGGACGGTTTAAATCCAGAACGTTTCGGTTCTGGATTTCTCTGGATTTCTCATCCAGTTCAGTTCTCATCAAATCAAAGACATTCTTCAGATCAGAGACAGAAATATGTTAAAATATGTGGTGTAATAACAGGAAGTAACAGGAATAAAGTGAGGAGCAGCAGTGGATGTGAAGAGAGGCCGTATGGTGTCATGTATATGTGTCATTGGGTGATGGTGGCGGAAACAGAAGACACGGTTTAATGTTGTTAGTGCTGCAGCGTTTATTTAACATAAAAATCCATCTATACAGGCCGCGTGGTAAAGCACACACTCTCATTCAACTCAAAGATTCATCATTCAAAGCATTAAACAAAGGAAATACTAGAAATACTATAGGTCTAAGTGTCCGTTCAGGTAGATGAGCGAGTTCCAGTGTCTGTCGTCTCCTTCCTGACCTTCTTGTTGCTGTTTTTCCTCGGTGCCATCCCCCTCTTCAGCTGCTGCTCCTCCAGCCTCTGCTGCTTCTTCTGCAGGTACGCCGTCACGTTGTCAAAGCTCACCTTGTACAGATGCTCGAAGCGGCTGTCGGCCCTGGTGGAGGCTGTTGTTTAAGAGAACAGCAGGAGGAAAAGGTTGGTGACGGGAACAATAGAAGAACATTTAACTTCATACTGCGCTCATGTCTGACTCTTTAATTCCTCCTGGTCACATGTTGCTCTCTGTATCATGCTCTGCACCACGACACCCAGAGCGGTACTGACCGGGATCTTTACTCCATTACTTCAGTTTCCTTTCTGAGCACTTGTTGCCGTAGTTTTAATGCAGTTTTCATGGCATCCAATAGTTGTTGAGACATTTCAGTCTGGACCAATGTGGTGGACCAACGGACTGACATTTCCATCCCTAGAGCCACGCAGCCACGCAGCCACCACGCAGCCACCACGCAGCCACGCAGCCACCACGCAGCCACCACGCAGCCACCACGCAGCCACCACGCAGCCAGCACGCAGCCAGCACGCAGCCACCACGCAGCCACGCAGCCAGCACGCAGCCAGCACGCAGCCACGCAGCCAGCACGCAGCCACCACTCAGCCACCACGCAGCCACGCAGCCGCCACGCAGCCGCCACGCAGCCGCCACGCAGCCGCCACGCAGCCACGCAGCCACCACGCAGCCACCACTCAGCCACCACGCAGCCACGCAGCCGCCACGCAGCCGCCACGCAGCCGCCACGCAGCCGCCACGCAGCCACGCAGCCACCACGCAGCCACGCAGCCACCACGCAGCCACCACGCAGCCACGCAGCCACCACGCAGCCACCACGCAGCCACGCAGCCACCACGCAGCCACCACGCAGCCACCACGCAGCCACGCAGCCGCCACGCAGCCGCCACGCAGCCGCCACGCAGCCGCCACGCAGCCGCCACGCAGCCGCCACGCAGCCACCACGCAGCCACCACGCAGCCACCACGCAGCCACCACGCAGCCACCACGCAGCCACGCAGCCGCCACGCAGCCGCCACGCAGCCACCACGCAGCCACCACGCAGCCACGCAGCCACCACGCAGCCACCACGCAGCCACCACGCAGCCACCACGCAGCCACGCAGCCACCACGCAGCCACCACGCAGCCACGCAGCCACCACGCAGCCACGCAGCCAGCATGGCAAAAAAAACATTTAGTTTGGGGTTCAACTAAAACACTCTGACTGTTATCAGACAAATGAAAACATGCTGTTGTGACAATTTGAGGGAGATTTGCTATAAATGATGAATTAGCTATTTAAAATATATAAATATACTTCCTTAATCTTGTGCAGCTGTGTCATGTGTACAATCACATGATCAGCACCAATTTTATAGTAACAATTACGGCCGATGAGTAACATTTTATTACATTTTTCAAAATAAATGACAATAGTAGTGTTATAATCTCTTTTGTTTTCACGGCTATGAAACTGAGGAGCAAACTGACTGCTGAGTTTAGAGTACCGTTAGACTCCTGCAGACAGACGTGGAGATGAGGAAGTGGCCAGAGATACACAACCAATCAGTGAGGGGGGGGGGGCGTGAGGTCATGTGACACTGCAGATTATTTCTGTTTAGGGCACGAGGATGAGAGGAGGGAGGACCCACTGACAAGAGGCCAAAGGGCCAAGGGTGTGTGTGTGTGTGTGTGTGTGTGTGTGTGTGTGTGTGTGTGTGTGTGTGTGTGTGGGTGGGTGGGTGTGTGTGTGTGTGTGTGTGTGTGTGTGTGTGCACGTGCGATGACTCACCCTCAAGTGTCTCCCAGTGTGGCTTGAAGGCTTCAGTCACTGTGTTCAGTTCAGGACTCTCAGCATCACACTAGATGGAGCAGGAGAGTAAACAGATCAGCACACACAGCAGAGGGAATTATTATTATTATAATAATAATAATACTAAAGATGGCCAGTCAGCACACACAGGAGAGGGAATTATTATTATTATAATAATAATAATAATACTAAAGATGGCCAGTCAGCAAACACATATTATATATCATACTGAACTGGAATACTTTTTATTGGCCAGATGTGCAGGAACAGGTGTGAGGTCAGAGCTCCTCAGCCGACCAATCAGAGCTCCTGTTGCTGCTCCGCTCTAATCCTATAGTCTTTGGTTACTCTGTGTGTTATAATGTGCAGCTAGAGAAGGGAGAGTGAACATATGGCGGAGGTCACAGTGACGATAGCGTGATCCTGAGCTCAAGGTCAAAGAGGACGACTGTTTAAGATCACAGTTATACTATATGATTCTATATGTAATATGTAGATTCTGATCATCTGAATACACAGTTTTAATAACAGTTCTTCTCATGTGTATGAAACCAACAACTGGTATCTAAATGTGTATGATGGATCAGTCTGTACCTCCCAGGACTCTCGTCTGTGGGTGAACATCTGGAGCGGTACGTCGGCGGAGTCCATCAGCACCCAGAGCCGGCCTTCTGGGTCAAAGGTCATGTCCAGGGGACAGTGAGGCAGGGAGAGCCTGCTGTGAGGGACGAGCTTCTCTTCAGCCTCCTGGTCCACCGTGAAGAACTGAACCGAGGACACTCTGAGGACACACAGAAGACATCAAACTGAACTGAGGACACTCTGAGGACACACAGAAGACATCAAACTGAAGAGAGGACACTCTGAGGACACTCAGAAAACATCAAACTGAAGAGAGGACACTCTGAGGACACACAGAAGACATCAAACTGAAGAGAGGACACTCTGAGGACACACAGAAGACATCAAACTGAAGA
Organism: Sebastolobus alascanus; assembly: GCA_916701645.2. Lineage (NCBI taxonomy): Eukaryota > Metazoa > Chordata > Actinopteri > Perciformes > Sebastidae > Sebastolobus > Sebastolobus alascanus. The sequence continues at coordinate 203,069 of CAKAOJ020000421.1, read as the reverse complement.
GAGGACACTCTGAGGACACTCAGAAAACATCAAACTGAAGAGAGGACACTCTGAGGACACACAGAAGACATCAAACTGAAGAGAGGACACTCTGAGGACACTCAGAAAACATCAAACTGAAGAGAGGACACTCTGAGGACACACAGAAGACATCAAACTGAAGAGAGGACACTCTGAGGACATACAGAAGACATCAAACTGAACTGAGGACACTCTGAGGACACACAGAAGACATCAAACTGAACTGAGGACACTCTGAGGACACACAGAAGACATCAGTCAGCTGATCACTGGGTTGATCTATCACTGTTTTAATGTGGAACATTGAAGTGATGACCTCACTCTTTACCTCTGACCCACTTTAAGTGTCACCTATATGTACAATATGTACAGTATATATAGTATGAACAGTATATAAAGTGTATATATATATGTATATATACATACATATATATATGTATATATATATATGTATATATACATATATATACACATATACATATATATATGTACTATACAGCTCCACGGTGGCCTGCTGTCTCTATAGGTCCACAAATACATTTAACAATCAGCACCAGCAGAAATAGCTTAGAGTCAGCGAGAGGGGGGGGGGGGTTCACTGTCATGTTAAAGCTAAAGGCAGCTTCCTGTGGGGGGGGGGGGGGGTTCACTGATAACATGTTCACTCACTCCTACATGGTCGTTAGCTTTTCATTTCCTTTTTTTCATTCATTCATCAATATTAATATTCAGGTGAAAAGTAATCCAGTATATTTCAGTTTTAACTTTAGATGATCAGTAATTAATGAAGAGATGAAGACAGCCTTTAGGAAGTTACTGCACCAGCTTTCAGCTCTGCTACGTTCATCTGACTTCTTTAGCAATTACTTAGTAGAACATGTGATGAACTCAGTTACAACATTTGAAATGAAGAGTCTGACAATAAATCACCTTCAGCAATATAAACAACAGCAACACCACATGTGGGCTGTCTTTACTAAGTCTAACTTAGCTTAGTCTAACTTACTAAGACATTTATTTGTTTATTTATTTATTTATTCAGTTTTGTTTATTGAAATGTTCACAGCATACATGGATCAGCAGCTCAGGTTTTATGTTCCATGTTTATTTCCCCTGTTTCCAGTTTGTCCACCAGAGAGCAGTTTTACACCACTCAGTACATCCAGTATCTTTAGTGCCGACATGATTAGCTGATCAACTATTTGATCATTTATCAAACATTCTTTCCATCCATCTGTTCCACTGTGAACTCAGTCTCTCTGTGCTCTGGACTGTTGACCTGATGAAACAGGCAGTTTGAAGATGTCATATTTAGATTTTAGAGACTAAATAATTTATCATTAAAGCAATCGACTTTTAGATACTGAAAATAATCTTTAGTAGCTTTCCTAGACATCTCGCTGACAATTCTTATCACAACTAATTTAAAGATGGGGTCTACGATTTATCCAGTATACACTTTTGGTTATATTGGTTGAAATGGTCTTTACACCCCGACAGCGATCCATTTCTTATGAGCTCTGAAAAAAGACCGGAAAAGATCCGTCATCTGTAGCTGCTGTAATCCTGTAAAAACGTTTCCCAGTCAGTTCCTCTGGTCCCGGTTGTAAAGAACCAATCAGATGCCTCCCTGCCTCCCTGCTCGTTCTCTACCCTCGGCGTGCACCAGCCTGAACTCAAAGCGCGTCGCCGCCGCACGTTTACTGGAGAATGGAAGAGAAAACTCAGCTCTTAAAACACCGGACAACGAGAACGAACTCGTACCACTATTACCATATTATCGAAAAATACAACTTTGATTTAGTTGTTTATGTTCTGTTAGTTTACTTTATAAGATACTGCAGGTTTAAACTATTTATTCTAACAGCTCATAGTGAAGTCAGACAAACAGGATCATCAACGAGGGGAGACGTCGGATATAAAACATTGATCCACAACATTTACGTTACTCAAACTGCTTTTTCAGTTACAGAAACAAACGAGTGGACTGATCTCCCTCCAGATATTAGAGTAACGTTAAAAAGAGTTGTGTTGTCTCAGCAGGTATCTCTCTCTTTCCCCCGTCACTCTGCTGCTCTGTGGCCGGCTATGAGGAATGTTTCTATGGGGAATGATTCTATGAGGAATGTTTCTATGAGGAATGATTCTATGAGGAATGATTCTATGAGGAATATTTCTATGGAGGAATGATTCTATGAGGAATGTTTCTATGAGGAATGTTTCTATGAGGAATGTTTCTATGGAGGAATGTTTCTATGGGGAATGTTTCTATGGGGAATGATTCTATGAGGAATGTTTCTATGGGGAATGATTCTATGAGGAATGTTTCTATGAGGAATGATTCTATGAGGAATGATTCTATGAGGAATATTTCTATGGAGGAATGATTCTATGAGGAATGTTTCTATGAGGAATGTTTCTATGGAGGAATGATTCTATGAGGAATGTTTCTATGGGGAATGATTCTATGGAGGAATGATTCTATGAGGAATGATTCTATGAGGAATGTTTCTATGGAGGAATGATTCTATGAGGAATGTTTCTATGAGGAATGATTCTATGAGGAATGATTCTATGAGGAATGTTTCTACGGAGGAATGATTCTATGAGGAATGATTTTATGGAGGAATGATTCTATGAGGAATGTTTCTATGAGGAATGTTTCTATGGAGGAATGTTTCTATGAGGAATGTTTCTATGGAGGAATGTTTCTATGGAGGAATGATTCTATGGAGGAATGATTCTATGGAGGAATGATTCTATGGAGGAATGATTCTATGGAGGAATGATTCTATGAGGAATGTTTCTATGGAGGAATGTTTCTATGAGGAATGTTTCTATGGAGGAATGTTTCTATGAGGAATGTTTCTATGGAGGAATGATTCTATGAGGAATGATTTTATGGAGGAATGACTCTATGGAGGAATGATTCTATGAGGAATGTTTCTATGAGGAATGATTCTATGGAGGAATGTTTCTATGGAGGAATGATTCTATGGAGGAATGATTCTATGAGGAATGATTCTATGAGGAATGTTTCTATGAGGAATGATTTGTTTACATGTCCTGCGTTTGGATCAGGTCGAGCAGGTCAAACCTGTGTATAACAGTTTCATGCTGTTCAACCAATCGTACTTATTATTATTAATAATAATAATAATAATAATAATAATAATATTATAATCGCATTTAACTCCCCTTTCTTCATTTGCACTTTATACAGGGTGCATCTTGTAGACAGGAAATACACAGGAGACAACAAAGGAGGCAGCATCCCAACAAGTAATCCTGTTGCACGTTTGTACAGAACGCTCTGAAACCAGAGTCACACTCACCGTTCACACTCACCGCTCACACTCACCGCTCACACTCACCGTTCACACTGCAGCGTTCACCGCTCACACTCACCGCTCACCGTTCACACTCACCGTTCACACTCACACTGCACCGTTCACACTCACCGTTCACACTGCACCGTTCACACTGCACCGTTCACACTCACCGTTCACACTGCACCGTTCACACTCACCGTTCACCACTCACCGTTCACCGCTCACACTCACCGCTCACACTCACCGTTCACACTCACCGTTCACACTCACCGTTCACACTGCACCGTTCACACTCACCGTTCACCGCTCACACTCACCGCTCACACTCACCGTTCACCGCTCACACTCACCGTTCACACTGCACCGTTCACACTGCACCGTTCACACTGCACCGTTCACAGTCACCGTTCAGTCACCGTTCACACTGCACCGTTCACACTCACCGTTCACCGCTCACACTCACACTCACCGCTCACACTCACCGTTCACACTGCACCGTTCACACTGCACCGTTCACACTGCACCTTTCACACTCACCGTTCACCGCTCACACTCACCGCTCACACTCACCGTTCACACTGCACCGTTCACACTGCACCGTTCACACTGCACCGTTCACACTCACCGTTCACACTGCACCGTTCACACTCACCGTTCACACTCACCGTTCACCGCTCACACTCACCTCTCACACTCACCGTTCACCGCTCACACTCACCGCTCACACTCACCGTTCACACTCACCGTTCACACTGCACCGTTCACACTGCACCGTTCACACTGCACCGTTCACACTCACCGTTCACACTGCACCGTTCACACTCACCGTTCACACTTCACCGTTCACACTCACCGTTCACCGCTCACTCACCGCTCACACTCACCGCTCACACTCACAGCTCACACTCACCGTTCACACTGCACCGTTCACACTGCACCGTTCACATTGCACGGTTCACACTCACCGTTCACACTGCACCGTTCACACTGCACCGTTCACACTCACCGTTCACACTGCACCGTTCACACTCACCGTTCACACTCACCGTTCACCGCTCTCACTCACCGCTCACACTCACAGCTCACACTCACAGCTCACACTCACCGTTCACACTGCACCGTTCACCGCTCACACTGCACCGTTCACCGCTCACACTCACAGCTCACACTCACCGTTCACACTCACAGCTCACACTCACAGCTCACACTCACCGTTCACACTCACCGCTCACACTCACAGCTCACACTCACCGTTCACACTCACCGCTCACACTCACCATTCACACTGCACCGTTCACCGCTCACACTCACCGTTCACACTCACACTCACAGCTAACACTCACCGTTCACACTCACCGTTCACATTGCACCGCTACATGGCGAGCATCAGGAGAGCTGGTGATGCGGCACACAGTTGGCTTCTGGGAAACAGACAGACAGACAGAGTGGTGGAGTCATCACAGGTCTCTTATCCTTCTCTTTACTAAATAGGGGTTAATCGTTGTTGTTATCACTGAGAGCGTGCAGAGCGTTTTGGCCTCTTTCAGCTCCTTGTTTTGGTGTTATGGCTGTTTCCAGTGATAAACCGACTGTACACCACACTACAGTAACACCCAGACTTTAAAAGCATGATATGATCCTTTTAAGGAGGAGAGGCAATGCTGTGGCAGTATAGCTGCACACTTTTTAAATTTTATTTATTTATTCTCAGGGATGCACATTTCCCAAAATCACTGTAAATGGGCCGGTGTTTTCAACTGTTGTCCCTCGGCCTAAGATAAGATAAGATAAGATGAACCTTTATTAATCCCTTTGGGGAAATTCAGGTGTCAAAGCAGCAGCAAAGCAAAAACAGGTACAGGTGTACAAGAATTATAAAAACAATAAATAGAAGTACAGAATATACATGGTGAGTGAGCATGGTGTTTATCGTCCGTCAATAAAAAAGTGTAGTGTGCAATAAATAGATGTATATGTACAATTACATATTTATTTAAGTTTAAAGTGCACCAGTGGAATAGAAGAGGTGGTTGCTGATAGTGCAGATAGTCCAGATAGTTCAGATAATGGCCTGATGCTAAAGTTGACCATGAACATGTTGAACATGTTTAAGAACAATAATAATAATAATAATAATGATCATGTAAATGCCTCCATACTGCACTGATGAGAAACAAAACAAAGTCATGTGAAAAGACCGAACCTTTGTGGTCTGAAGTCTTGAATTGATGTTTACAATAAAACACCTGTTCATGGCCACACACAGGATCCAGGTAGGACATGAGGTCAGGAATTATATAAATAATAATACAAATTAAATAAAACATACAGAAAGAATACTCATGTTTCAGACTTTCAACTATTTCATTCCTCATTTATTATAACATTTTGAAAAACAATGACCCTGAATGGGATTTAGTTTGGATCCAACGTCCCAGACTGCTTCTGTGAGAGGGGGGGGGGGGGGGGGGCACTGAGAGGCTAAAACATGCACAGCTGATGTTGCCATGAATAACCTGTTGAAGAATGTCCCAGAGAGGGAGACTAGAGGAGGAGGTACAGACACTCTCTATATATATATATATATATATATATATATATATATATAGAGTGTGTATATATATATATATATATATATATATATACACACACACAGTATATATAGTATATATATATATATACACACAGTATATAGTATACTCAGTATATAGTATATATATATATATATATATACAGTATACACACAGTATATATAGTATATATATATATACACACAGTATATAGTATACTCAGTATATAGTATATATATATATATATATATATATATATATATATACACACACACAGTATATATATATATATACACACAGTATATATATATATACACACAGTATACTCAGTAACGCAGTAGTTGCTGAGATATTTCAGGGAAAGCCAATGAAAAGTCATCAGGAAACGCTACAGCCTTTTTGTTGGAGGTACTGTAAGTGTTGTAGTGTTAGACACACTGTGGTTGCCGTGGTTACCTTGTGTTTGTCAGCCTCAGAGCTCGGTGACTCTTCGAGCTCTTCGAGGTCCCAGCTCTGCAGCTTACGGCCGGACTCGTACTCCCACAGCTTCATGGTCCCGTCCTGACAAACACCAACACACTTCACATTACATCCCACTGGCTTCAGGTGATCGTCCCTGATGGAACCTCTGGCTCACCTGTCATATTACGCTGTCTAATCTATATCTAATCTAATCTATATGTACAGTAGATCTCTGCTGCAATAAACCTCAAACCTGTGTCCTTTTTCTGGTTTGAGGTCCATGGACTGTTTTCGTGGCCTTGTTTGACGATCAGATTTGAAGAATTTGGTGATATGTATGATTTCTTTCCACCACTACCTACTCTGTCAGATTGTATAGTATATAATAATTACAATATAGTATACAATATATAGTATGTGACAACATGTGGCAAAACAAAGGGTCCAAGACCAGAGATCAAAGTGTTAACAACACAGCTCCCAAAATGTTTGTGTAATTATACCAAGATGTGGAAATGACTAATTAATCTTTTTCTATTCATGAGCAGGTCTAAGAAGCTAGTGCAGCTTCTGAAGCTCCTGATCAGAGAATAACAACATGGATAACAAACACTGAAGAACATGCTCATCTGCTTCACTTGATTAGTAGCTGATTCAGAAGTTGTTGGACTTCAGAACCACAGCAGTTGTAGCCAGAATGAGAAATCATCTAGCAGGTGGAAATCTGAACTGACTATAGACTAAAATGGAGAAGCTGATAATAGTGATAAGTGGTGTGTGCGTGTGCATGTGCATACAGTATGAGTGTTAATGTAACTTGTGAAATGCACACACACCCCCGATCCAGACAGCAGCCAGTGAGGAAGACCTGGAGGAACCAGCAGAGCACTGACAAACCTGACAGGAAACAGGAGGAGGAAAGATCAAATCCAACTTCACTAAACCTCAATGAGCGTGCACACACGCACACGCACACGCACACGCACACGCACACGCACACGCACATGCACACACTAGTGCTCCGTTACTCACTGTCGGTGTCCCAGGCAGAAGGACTGGATGTTGTGCGGAGACCGGAGGTGGCTCACTCTGATCTTCTCGTCCCGGTCGGCTGTGATGATGTACTTGTCATCCGGCGACATGCTCTGAAAGACAATCAGTCATTCAGACAGTCAGACAGACAGCGTGTCTCAGCTGGACACACATTCAGACAGTTTATTTCCTCTCAACAGGAGCAGAACGTACGAGCTAATTGGCCGTCGGCTGTAGTCTTTGTGGCGAGTTCGAGGGCAAGTCGAACGCAACAGGCGTTTTGTTCTCGCTGTACCGGACTCACACCGAACCGTGAGATCCGTGTACCGTTAACTAACTGAGACTATTTGAATGTGAACGTGAATCTTTAAACACATATTGTTGTCAGTCGTCATGACTACAGTGGTTGGTGTTCCTCACCACAGACAGCAGCATGGACAGGTGGCCCATCTTCAGCTCGCCGTCTCTCTGAGGCTCCACCACGGAGAAGGAGTACACGTCTCCTGATTTGTCAGTGGCCAGCAGCTCGTCCTCCGCCCGGCTGAACATCAGGGACGTGCACCGCCTCACCACCCACCTGTAACACACACACACACACACACACACACACACACACACACACACACACACACACACACACACACACACACACACACACACACACACACACACTATTAACACACCTGTTATCCTTCTCTGTGCAGTACATGAAGCTGCTGAAGCTGTACCTGATGCTGATGCACTCCCACGAAGGCTCGCAGCGAAACAGGACCAGCCTCTTGGTGTCATCAGTCAGCGCCAATAGCTTTCCAGATGGAGACACGGCGAAGGCAAGGACTTTGTCACTTCCTGTTTCCTCTGTGGCACCGCCATCACTGATGACAGGAGACGAGCTACAGCTGTTCATATTACAATTCATACTCCGAGAATACTCTGTTAATCTTCACATTTTCTTTAGATCTGCGTCAAACTAAATGCTGTGATTCTGCCTGCAGCCTCACAGTGTCAGGAGGCCGACATACTGACTGTGCTCGTTCTTACCTGTTGTTATCATCCTTGGTATTCTTTGGCTTCTTCTCAGCAGTGCTGCAGTCAAACACAAACGATTCTCTGCAATAGACAACACAAGAGTTTAATAATGACTTGTTATTTTGAACCAGTCATCAGATCAGTTTACCTGTATCTTTCAATAACATGAAAATAAATCACTCATTCCAACTGAGCTCCCTGTTGGTGTAGATTTAGTTCCTGGTTTGTATCCCTCACATGTGGAAACTCACAACATCACAGTTTCTCAAAGTCAAAAGGGGAAGTTCTTTAAATGTCTTGTTTAGTCAGCCCAAAACCCAAAGAGACAGAAAACAGAGAAGAGTACTAGTAGTAGTACTACTACTACTAGTACTAGTCACAGTACTGCTGCAGCAAGATGAGGAGTACTGCTCTCTTCCTACTCCTTGCTATGACCATAACACTAGTATAACATCTTTACACAGCTAGCTAACAGAGCTCACAGAGTTAACAGAGTTAACAGAGCTCACAGAGCTCACAGAGCTAACAGAGCTCACAGAGTTAACAGAGTTAACAGAGCTCACAGAGTTAACAGAGCTCACAGAGCTCACAGAGTTAACAGAGCTCACAGAGCTAACAGAGCTCACAGAGTTAACAGAGTTAACAGAGCTCACAGAGTTAACAGAGTTAACAGAGCTCACAGAGTTAACAGAGTTAACAGAGTTAACAGAGCTCACAGAGCTCACAGAGTTAACAGAGCTCACAGAGTTAACAGAGTTAACAGAGCTAACAGAGCTAACAGAGCTCACAGAGTTAACAGAGCTCACGGAGTTAACAGAGTTAACAGAGCTAACAGAGCTCACAGAGCTCACAGAGCTCACAGAGTTAACAGAGCTCACAGAGTTAACAGAGTTAACAGAGCTAACAGAGCTAACAGAGCTCACAGAGCTCACAGAGTTAACAGAGCTCACAGAGTTAACAGAGTTAACAGAGCTCACAGAGTTAACAGAGTTAACAGAGCTAACAGAGCTAACAGAGCTCACAGAGTTAACAGAGCTAACAGAGTTAACAGAGCTCACAGAGCTCACAGAGCTAACAGAGCTAACAGAGTTAACAGAGCTCACAGAGCTCACAGAGCTAACAGAGCTAACAGAGCTAACAGAGTTAACAGAGTTAACAGAGTTAACAGAGTTAACAGAGCTAACAGAGTTCACAGAGCTAACAGAGCTAACAGAGCTCACAGAGCTAACAGAGTTAACAGAGCTCACAGAGTTAACAGAGCTCACAGAGTTAACAGAGTTAACAGAGTTAACAGAGCTAACAGAGTTAACAGAGCTAACAGAGCTCACAGAGCTAACAGAGTTAACAGAGCTAACAGAGTTAACAGAGTTAACAGAGCTCACAGAGTTAACAGAGTTAACAGAGCTCACAGAGTTAACAGAGCTAACAGAGTTAACAGAGTTAACAGAGCTCACAGAGTTAACAGAGTTAACAGAGCTAACAGAGTTAACAGAGCTAACAGAGCTAACAGAGTTAACAGAGCTCACAGAGTTAACAGAGTTAGGAGCTAACAGAGTTAACAGAGTTAACAGAGCTAACAGAGCTCACAGAGCTAACAGAGTTAACAGAGCTCACAGAGTTAACAGAGTTAACAGAGTTAACAGAGTTAACAGAGCTAACAGAGTTAACAGAGCTAACAGAGCTCACAGAGCTAACAGAGTTAACAGAGCTAACAGAGTTAACAGAGTTAACAGAGCTCACAGAGTTAACAGAGTTAACAGAGCTCACAGAGTTAACAGAGCTAACAGAGTTAACAGAGTTAACAGAGCTCACAGAGTTCACAGAGTTAACAGAGCTAACAGAGTTAACAGAGTTAACAGAGTTAACAGAGTTAACAGAGCTAACAGAGCTCACAGAGCTAACAGAGTTAACAGAGCTAACAGAGTTAACAGAGTTAACAGAGTTAACAGAGCTAACAGAGCTAACAGAGTTAACAGAGCTAACAGAGCTCACAGAGTTAACAGAGTTAACAGAGTTAACAGAGTTAACAGAGCTAACAGAGTTAACAGAGCTAACAGAGCTCACAGAGCTAACAGAGTTAACAGAGCTAACAGAGCTAACAGAGTTAACAGAGCTAACAGAGTTAACAGAGTTAACAGAGCTCACAGAGCTCACAGAGCTCACAGAGTTAACAGAGTTAACAGAGCTAACAGAGTTAACAGAGCTAACAGAGCTAACAGAGTTAACAGAGCTCACAGAGTTAACAGAGTTAACAGAGCTAACAGAGTTAACAGAGCTCACAGAGTTAACAGAGTTAACAGAGCTCACAGAGTTAACAGAGCTAACAGAGTTAACAGAGCTAACAGAGCTAACAGAGTTAACAGAGCTCACAGAGTTAACAGAGTTAACAGAGCTAACAGAGTTAACAGAGCTCACAGAGTTAACAGAGCTCACAGAGCTCACAGAGCTAACAGAGTTAACAGAGCTAACAGAGCTCACAGAGCTCACAGAGCTAACAGAGTTAACAGAGTTAACAGAGCTCACAGAGTTAACAGAGCTAACAGAGTTAACAGAGCTCACAGAGCTCACAGAGCTAACAGAGTTAACAGAGTTAACAGAGCTCACAGAGTTAACAGAGCTAACAGAGTTAACAGAGCTAACAGAGCTAACAGAGCTCACAGAGCTCACTGAGCTAACAGAGCTAACAGAGCTAACAGAGCTAAATGAGCTAACAGAGCTAACAGAGCTCACTGAGCTCACAGAGCTAACAGAGCTCACAGAGCTCACTGAGCTAACAGAGCTAACAGAGCTCACAGAGCTCACTGAGCTAACAGAGCTCACAGAACTCACAGAGCTCACAGAGCTAACAGAGCTAACAGAGCTAACAGAGCTAACAGGTAAATGATATGAATCACAGGTAATAATCTGAAGCTGGTCCTCACCTGTCCTGCTTGGTGTGCAGAGCTCCGAGCTTCTTGTCGCAGGTGAAGATGAACCACTCTCCACAGAAACCAACAGCAGCCATGTTGTGTGTGTGAGTGTGTATCACGGATGTATTAAGATGACGTGGGTATCATGCGACAGTAGCCCACGCGGGGACCCATTTTTGTCGCGCTCAAATGACGTCACCAGCCACACAACAACACACGCCCCCCTCGGGAAAAAGTACAGAATGTACAGAAGGTGGTGATGAGAGCTTCCCTATAGTAAATATATACACTTATATATGATAAAGCCTTCCCTATAGTAAATATATACATTTATATATGATAAATAAAGCATTAAAGCTTACTATAGCTGCCTTTCATCACGTTAAAACCACTCAAATCTATCACATGTAGCAGGAACAGGAGTGGACAGGAGAGAGAGAGCAGCAGAGCCCTCATGTCTTTACACAGGATCAGGAACATTAGATAGAACAACACCATAATAACCACATATAGAATATTATATACATATATATACTGTATATATATATATATATATATATATATATGTATATATATTAACCACAGGAGGACTCTGGGCTGGGAGGGGGCGTGGCTGGCTCTCTCATGCATGTGTTACATAAATGACATTGTGAGTGTGGACGGATCCGTGTGCATGCTGCTGTGAGCTGCTTCTGGAGCACCAGAACCACCAGGACCAGAACCAGAACCAGGACCAGGACCAGGACCAGGACCAGGACCAGGACCAGGACCAGGACAGCAGCATTATCAGGTAGCTAACGTGTTTAATAATGGCTGCTGGTCTCTCTGAGAGGTCGGAGAGGTTGTTGTGGTTCTGTTTTTCTTGCACGATGTTAATATAACGAACTAAAGATAATATGTGGACGTGGTTGTTATAGTACTGCCTTGTCGTGTATGCTCAGCAGCAGACCCAGCACCAGAACCAGCAGCAGCAGCAGACCCAGCAGACCCAGCAGCAGCAGCTCCTCTACAGGCTGAGGGGAAGATGGCGGCCTCCTTGCTGAGGATAGGGCGCCTGGGCTGTGTGAAGGTAATTACTCCATGTTTACCGTTTAACAGCCTCCATGTGCTGCTGAATGTTCGAGCAGGACCCGGTCGGGTTACCGGGCTGGATCCGGACCGACTGGACCGGGTTATCAGTTAGTTTAACCACAACAGCGTTATTCAGTCCCTGAAGCTAACAAAGGGCTGACTGCTGAGAGCAGAGAGCTCTAAATGAGTGATTATAAAGAGATGAAACTATGAAGTGGGGAATTTATTCATTATGAAACATGAAGCACAAACAAGAGCCAGTTAGTAGGCTAGGCTAACTGCTATTAGGCTAACTGCTAACTGTTATTAGGCTAACTGCTAACTGTTATTAGGCTAACTGCTAACTGTTATTAGAATAACTGCTAACTGTTATTAGGCTAACTGTTATTAGGCTAACTGCTAACTGTTATTATGCTAACTGCTAACTGTTATTAGGCTAACTGTTATTAGGCTAACTGTTATTAGGTTAACTGTTATTAGGTTAACTGCTAACTGTTATTAGGCTAACTGCTAACTGTTATTAGGCTAACTGTTATTAGGTTAACTGCTAACTGTTATTAGGCTAACTGCTAACTGTTATTAGGCTAACTGCTAACTGTTATTATGCTAACTGTTATTAGGCTAACTGTTATTAGGCTAACTGTTATTAGGTTAACTGCTAACTGTTATTAGGCTAACTGTTATTAGGTTAACTGCTAACTGCTAACTGTTATTAGGCTAACTGCTAACTGTTATTAGGCTAACTGCTAACTGATATTAGGCTAACTGATATTAGTATAACTGCTAACTGTTATTAGGCTAACTGTTATTAGGTTAACTGCTAACTGTTATTAGGCTAACTGTTATTAGGTTAACTGCTAACTGTTATTAGGCTAACTGCTATTAGGCTAACTGCTAACTGTTATTAGGCTAACTGTTATTAGGCTAACTGCTAACTGATATTAGGCTAACTGATATTAGTATAACTGCTAACTGTTATTAGGCTAACTGTTATTAGGTTAACTGCTAACTGTTATTAGGCTAACTGTTATTAGGTTAACTGCTAACTGTTATTAGGCTAACTGCTATTAGGCTAACTGCTAACTGTTATTAGGCTAACTGTTATTAGGCTAACTGCTAACTGATATTAGGCTAACTGATATTAGGCTAACTGCTAACTGTTAACTGTTAGTAGGCTAACTGTTAACTGTTATTAGGCTAACTGTTAACTGTTATTAGGCTAACTGTTATTAGGCTAACTGTTATTAGGCTAACTGCTAACTGTTATTAGGCTAACTGTTATTAGGCTAACTGCTAACTTATTAGGCTAACTGCTAACTGTTATTAGGCTAACTGCTAACTGTTATTAGGCTAACTGTTATTAGGCTAACTGTTATTAGGCTAACTGTTATTAGGCTAACTGCTAACTGTTATTAGGCTAACTGTTATTAGGCTAACTGCTAACTTATTAGGCTAACTGCTAACTGTTATTAGGCTAACTGCTAACTGTTATTAGGCTAACTGCTAACTGTTATTAGGCTAACTGTTATTAGGCTAACTGTTATTAGGCTAACTGTTATTAGGCTAACTGTTATTAGGCTAACTGTTATTAGGCTAACTGCTAACTGTTATTAGGCTAACTGCTAACTGTTATTAGGCTAACTGTTATTAGGTTAACTGCTAACTGGTATTAGGCTAACTGCTAACTGTTATTAGGCTAACTGTTATTAGGTTAACTGCTAACTGTTATTAGGCTAACTGCTAACTGTTATTAGGCTAACTGTTATTAGGCTAACTGCTAACTGTTATTAGGCTAACTACTAACTGTTATTGGGCTAACTGCTAACTGTTATTGGGCTAACTACTAACTGTTATTAGGCTAACTGCTAACTGTTATTAGGCTAACTGCTAACTGTTATTAGGCTAACTGCTAACTGTTACTAGGCTAACTGTTATTAGGCTAACTGTTATTAGGCTAACTGTTAACTGTTAGTAGGCTAACTGTTAACTGTTAGTAGGCTAACTGTTAACTGTTAGTAGGCTAACTGCTAACTGTACCAGTGGGACTGAGTGGGACCCACTGACCTACCACTGGGACCCACTGGTAGGTCAGTGGGACCGAGTGGGACCCACTGACCTACCAGTGGGACCGAGTGGGACCCACTGACCTACCAGTGGGACTGAGTGGGACCCACTGACCTACCACTGGGACCGAGTGGGACCCACTGACCTACCACTGGGACCGAGTGGGACCCACTGACCTACCAGTGGGACTGAGTGGGACCCACTGACCTACCAGTGGGACCGAGTGGGACCCACTGACCTACCACTGGGACCGAGTGGGACCCACTGACCTACCAGTGGGACTGAGTGGGACCCACTGACCTACCACTGGGACCGAGTGGGACCCACTGACCTACCAGTGGGACTGAGTGGGACCCACTGACCTACCACTGGGACTGAGTGGGACCCACTGACCTACCACTGGGACTGAGTGGGACCCACTGACCTACCACTGGGACTGAGTGGGACCCACTGACCTACCACTGGGACCGAATGGGACCCACTGACCTACCAGTGGAACTGAGTGGGACCCACTGACCTACCAGTGGGACTGAGTTGGACAGTGAACACAGCATGCTGTGCACTCAGATATTGTTCAAACCTGCAGAACTTTATTTTGAATTCTAGCGGAGAAACCAAAGTTTCAAAAGACAGAAAGTTGCTGAATCTTTGGGAAATGTTGATGATAATAATAATAATAATAATAATAATATTAATAATAATAATAATAATAATAATAATGGCTGGAATGGTGCAGCCATAAAATGGAAGTGTAAATATCATATAGTGTTGCATCCATTAAGAGCTGATATATCAGATGTATTTTCTAAAACTAGTAAAATGAAATACCTAACTGTTAAGGTCCTTAAAACCTCACCAATACAGTCTGGTGTCAGTGAGTTTAAGTCTAACCTCTGAGTTCATATCTGAGAACACTTTCAGATAGAACCTGTTAAAAGGGACATTTAAGAAGTGTAACGTTTTTATGGATCTGCACTGGCAACTATTCAAGGCTATGAAAACATGAACAGAACCTGGCAGTTTCTCATGGTGTACTCTGTCATTCGTGGTGTGTTTTATGTAACGTCTGCTCAGCAAAGACAAAGACCTTGAACGTCTCATATGATGGTGAGAATGAATGGGAAGCCCCAAGACTCATAATGTCAGTAGCAGAGTTACTGGCGTTCCTCTGAATCCCCTGTGTGGGGCGGACCTTTTTCATCTGGTTTATCTGAACCTGCTTAAACCACAGCGTAGATGTTTGTATGCTCAGTGACCTGGTGTAGAGTCAGGTGGAAGTAAATCTGTGTGTGTGTGTGTTCAGTGTTTGCAGGCTGAGAGCTGGAATACTCTGAGTAGAGCACCTGCAGCTGCAGCCCTCAGCTCAAAGTCAGGAGGTTCCAAGAAGTCGTCGAAAAAGAACGACTCAGGTATGTTTCAGAGAGTCACTGCTTCTGTCCCAACATGTGTCCGAGTCTTCATCAGCTCCTGGATGGAGCTCGCTCTGTTCACCTTCATTCTAGGTTGAACTTGTTAATTACCACAACAGTTCAGAAACCTGCACGTTACTGATAATTAATACAGTCTGACAGACATGCAGTTACATTATTATTATTATTATTATTATACAATCCAGGTCAATTTATGGTATTTCTGAGTAGCCTAATCCATTCTAATACTGTAATACCAATATACTATATGTCATATCTTGATGAGCCATGTAGTGACCATTAAAGTACAGAGAGGTTTTCATACAGTATGCATTAGTGAAAGAATAGTCTAACTAACCTACTCTGGGTTATTACCCTGATGTTGGAGGAGATATGTTCTTCTGATGTCCTCTGACTGCATTACACAACCCAGATATACTCTACTACATTATTAAATATTTCCTAATAAGTGAATATTAAGCAGAAACCATGTAAGTGGTAAGAACATTGTTCAGCACAAAGCTGGTTTAAGTGTTAGTGTTTGACATTAAATAGTTTGGAGAGAAGAGAGCAGATAACACAGCTGGTACCCATATACTGTATATCCATACTGCAGAAAATGAGTATTGAAACCGTTCCAAATATTCAGCATCGATACTTCGATATTTTTGACAACACTACTAGAACCAGCTGCTTTTGCAAACTTTAACATTTGCAAGATTGGGCATATATGGCAGATCTGTGTCGATGTGCTGCTTGGTGTATGCTCAGGTTATGAGGTATTATTAGATTACTGATGAATATAATTCTACTTCCATGAAAAAATAATCATCCTCTTGACGGTCTCTGCTGTCTTAAAGCATGTATTTAATTGGTACTGATGACAGGAAGTAAACAAAGGGCAGAGCTCTTCTTCCCTCTCTAGTCTAAACTACACTATGCAGTCTGCATGCAGCATATGGGAGGGAGGGGAGACACACCAAGGACTTCTGATCTTTACTGCTTCTTCTCACATCCAAGAGGATTTAGAGGTTGCATTTACTGAGATTCAGAAATTTACACACACACTTCATTTTGTGTGCCACTATGACCTTCTATTATTCAGGGATGCTTTCACCACACTTCATCATTTTTCACTTCTGGTTTTCCTTCCACAGGTTCTGAAGATTACTTCACTTACTAACTGTCCCATCAGCTGACCACTGTTAATGTGTTTAGGTCTTTTTGATTAGAGTACACTCAGTTAATCTCCGTATAAAGCTGTTGTGGTTCTTTTCCGTTAGGCCCTTGGGAGAACCTCAGGCCATCTAAACAACCAACCTTGTAAAGTGGTGTGAGCTGTGATGGAAGCATAAATAACTCACTAGAGAGTGGTCACTCTTTCTGACCCCTCTCTGGAGTGTAATACACATTATATGTGTTAATTATATCATTGCTTCCAACTCGTCAAATGCTTTGTGTGTTTTACTTCTGAGTGCTTATAGGTAAATTTACCAGACACCACGTTCCAGTATATCTTTGGCTTTTCTGTGTAAAATGTTGACATTCTGCTAAATGTTGGGTTCATTCAACCATATACTGTACATATGTTTAAAACAAATAATGCATCTTGTCTGTTTGCCCTCCTCCTTTGTCCTAGACAAAGACCAGGCTAAAACATACTTCGATCTAGAGAAACTTGTCCAGCACAAGTCATATGAGTTTCCAAAGAAGGGAGTTTCTCAAGCAGCAGCCGTTGCAGCAGCAGAAGCTGCAGCTAAACCAGCCTCAGAGCCCCCCCCCTCTGCTGCTGCACCTGAGGCTGTGGAAACCACCCCTGTGGTAGAAGCTGCCGCCCCAGTGGTTGAAGCAGTCTCTGAATCTGCCTCAGCAGCTGAAGCCACACCTGTTGTCGAAGCTGTCGCTGAAGCAGTTGCCGAAGCTGAAGCTGTGGTTGAGGCTGTCGCTGAAGCAGTTGTTGAAGCTGTCGCTGAAGCTGCACCTATTGTCGAGGTTGTCGCTGAAGTGGTTGCCGAAGCAGTACCTGTGGTTGAAGCTGTCGCTGAAGTGGTTGCCGAAGCTGCAGCTGTGGTTGAAGCTGCCGCTGAAGTGGTTGCCGAAGCTGTCCCTGCAGCTGAAACTGCCGCCCCAATTAGTGAAGCTCCTGTTGAAGCTGCTGCACCAGAAGCCGCTCCAGCAGAACCTGCTGCTGAAGTTCCTGTCGAAGCTGCTCCCGAAGCCTCTGCTGCAGAAGCTGCACCAGTTGTTGAAGCTGCCCCTGAAGTTGTCCCTGCTGAAGCCCCTGTAGAAGCTGCTGCTGAGCCTGTAGAAGTTTCTGCCCCTGTGGAGAGCACCGAAGAGTTGGTGGATCCTGCTCCGGTCCTAGCTGAAGCTGCCCCTGTAGAAGCTGAAGCTGCCCCTGTAGAAGCTGCTGCTGAGGCTACAGCTGAAGTTTCTGCCCCAGTGGAGAGCACTGAGGAGCTGGTGGATCCTGCTCCGGTCCTAGCTGAAGCTGCCCCTGTAGAAGCTTTAGAAGTTTCTGCCCCCGTGGAGAGCACCGAAGAGTTGGTGGACCCTGCTCCAGTCCTAGCTGAAGCTGCCCCTGTAGAAGCTGAAGCTGCCCCTGTAGAAGCTCCTGCAGAGCCTGTAGAAGCTGAAGCTGCCCCTGTAGAAGCTGAAGCTGCTGCAGAGCCTGTAGAAGCTGAAGCTGCTGCAGAGCCTGTAGAAGCTGAAGCTGCCCCTGTAGAAGCTTTAGAAGTTTCTGCCCCCGTGGAGAGCACCGAAGAGTTGGTGGACCCTGCTCCGGTCGTAGCTGAAGCTGCTCCGGTCGTAGCTGAAGCCGCTCCGGTCGTAGCTGAAGCTGCAGGAGAGGAGCTGCAGGCGGACGCCCCAGTTGAGCCGGTTGAACCGTTTGAGGGTATACACTACAACCTCCCCCTCCCCCACAATCCTTCTCTTTTCCTCTGTGGACCCTGCAGTCTACCAGCAGTCATTACCATCACCATATATATATATCTCAGTATATGAATATACAGTAGTGGTTTGTGATGAGTGTACAGATAAAGTGTAATGATACCTGACATCACAAACCCACTTCTTTTGTTCTAGCCTTGCACAGGTTGTTCCTAATAGTCCTGTAGTGTTCCATTATAACCTTCTTCTCCATGCTATACTCCACCATGTGGCTGAGTCACCTCTCATGTAGCTGTAGTTCAACTCAGTGTCTGATATCTTTCTGCTGCTTCAGCCATCGTGCATATGATGCATGTCTTAACTCCACAGCATGGTTTATTTCTGATTCCTCTCACTAACGTCTGCCTGCTTGCTGCACTCATTTCTCTCTGCCTTCCTGCATCAGTCTCTGATCTGTTCTCGCCACCTTTCACTCATTGCTTTCTAATTCAAGTCAAGTCATGTTTTCTTTGGTTTTAAGATCCCTCTTTGATTCCCAGTCTTCTTTCCTAAGATGTTCCAACATGATAGAAAATAACTCCCAGCACTGTCCGTTCTGTGTTGTGGTTTTCTGGAACTGTTGTGCTTGAATATGTATTAACACTAAAGCTAATGTTAAAGGTACTGTTTCCTCTGGTGGAGGAGAAGGTTGCAGTCATCACCTCTTGATTTCTTTTTTTACCTCAAACTTCTCTCCTCCTCCTCCTCCGTCCCTCACACTTCTCACACTTCTTTGGGAGTCACATGGTAAAAGTAATATGTAATCAGTCCCTCCATGTGTGATCCTATTGTTGGGTGTATTCTGTTAATGGATAATGTGTAAATGTTCTGTCACGGAGACAGTGCAGCCTGCTAGCTGTGTGTGGAGTCAGAGTTGAAGAATAGTTTCTTTGGACTTCACTGTTAAGGTCTTGTTTGACTGGACTGTTGGCAACAGATCTGTAAATGTGTTGCCTAGCATGACCTCTCACAGCAACCTTTAACCTGTCTCACGTTCTCTCCTGTCTCACCTGTACCTGGCTACTCTGTCTACCCCCCCCAGGTGCTGTTATGTGCATGACGGTTACGGTTAAAAGCAGATTGCTTGTTATTTATTTGTTCTGGCCAAATGGACAGATGATATGCAAACATGATCCTGGTTTATTGCTATTTTTCTGTGAAATTCATTTTATTTTTTTCTCCCTGTGTCTCTCAGCTCAAATGGACCCAATTCAGAAGCTGTTCTTGGACTCCATACGCGAGTACTCCACAAAAAGCCAGTAAGTCTCTGACTCGGACGACCTCCACAGAGTAAGGTTATAACTTCATCACAGTTTGATGGGGCGGTTTCTCTGTCGTCGGCTCAGCTGGGAGCTTTAAACTGAAGCTCCGGTTCAGCTGGACTGCAGATAAAATGTGCACTCTGTGGCAGTGACCTTGAGGTTGGCCAGATGAAGGTTGTTGATGCTATATGTTCAGTATTCACCTGTCAGCTGATCATATCATGGCTGAGGAAAGAACTGTAACAGTGTGTGCTTCAATGTCTAGTTGCACATTTGATCATCTTATTATATTAAATTGCAGTGGAAATCTTTCAAAATCAGGTCATAAATGTAGAGTTTAATTTATAAAAAGGCTCAATAATTTCACTAGTTTTTAACAGATGGTACTCAAACTCAATGGTGCATTTGTTGGGGACTATTTTCAGCAGCGGATTAATACACAGCTGGTGCTCTAGTGAGTATTAGTGTGTGTGGGGTTGAGTCAGAATAAACTACAGTATGTGTGTTGATGGTGATGAAGGAAGATGTCTCCCAGTGACACACATGAGAAATGATAGATGATGAGGTAAGTTGCCACTTTGCAAATCTCCTGAAAAGAACTCCTAAAGTATAATAAATGAAGCATGATTCTGCCTGACGTGTTTTCCATCGGGAGGATTGAAATAATCTGAATGTGCTGATGTGTACCGACGGTTCAGGTCCATAAACTGCATCAGTCTGAGAGACTGAAGTGGATCCTCTTTGTCCTCTCCTGCAGGGCTTCGGGGGGGGGGCTGGTGGACGCAGGTTCAGAGTACCAGAAGTCTTTGGATGAGGAGGTAGCAAAGCTTCAGAGACTCTACGGTGGTGGAAACATCGAGTCTTTCCCAGACTTCAAATTCACAGGTGAGTCGAGTTAATCAACTCTTGGTCAACCGTTACTACTACAGCAGTGCTCTGATTGGTTAATGTGGTATACTTACTGCTGATAACAACACCTGAACTAGTTTTGTTTTTAAATATATATACAGTATATATATACTGAAGGGTTGTGAACTAAACGGCAACAACAAAATATGTTTTATTGATCAAAGTTTACAAACAGTAACCGTGTGTCCTCACTATGACCACAGCTTTAGTCCTTAGCTTCATACTCTGCTCAGGTGGAGGTCATGTCACCAACTGATGTTCACTTTGAGGTTCTGAGATTCACCTTATTGCACAATCTGCCTCACATCGACAGTCTGACACAGACTGCAACCTCACAGTGTAACCATAGACTGTTTATCAGAAGTGGTCGTATCACCGTGACGACACCCGTTGGTCTGTGGACCGCCGCTCTGAAGCCTCCGGTTCCACATCTTGGTCTTTTACAACCAGAAGTGACCCAAGAGGGCGGAGCCGAGTACAACCGGACGCTGAATGAGACGTTTTTAGATGACCTAAAAGGTTCTAATTAAGTGGCTGGGGAGGGGGGAACCCTTTACTGATGATCAGCTGTGTGAGGTCTGCTTGTCTGGATGCTAAATGAAGTTAAATCTGAATATTCATTGACATGAAGACCGGCAGAAGTGGCATCAAGGAATTAGAAAATCTAAATGTGAGTACATAAAGTCAATATCTGTACTTTGTGTTTTTCAGAACCCAAGTTGGATGAAGTCTCCCAGAAATGAACATCAGCACTTTGCAACTGAACTTTTCTAATGTCTCCTTTTCCCTGTATGTACATCTATCTGTGTGTTAGCAGTGTGCTTACTGTCAGCGTTACAACCAGCCGTAGCCTCTAGCTTAGTGTGTGTGTGTGAGCGTAGAGCTGCTGCAGGAGCTGGATACTTTAAGGGAATAGAAGCTAAAGCATTAGATGAACTCTGTTGACAGACAAAGTGAACTTAGAGCTGTGAAATAAGCTTTGTGTAGATTGATCCATGGCAGAGCTGAATGTGAATAAAAACTATAAATCCCAGTTCATATTTGTCGTATGATGCCTCTTTATGCTTTTGTCAGGGAACGTGGGACATCAGCATCACAATAATCACTCCATCTATAGTGATAAATCTATATCTATATCTATATCTATATCAGAGATCGATAGATAGATAGTGGGCCAAATAAATAAATAACACTCCACAGTGAGTTTAATTTATCATTAATCCGGTTATGCAGTAACCGGAACCAATAGAGGAGCTCAGACTTTAGCTGAACTGAGGCCAGTCTGTGGGGGGGAATATTAGATTTCCTTTATTATTTACAGGTAAATCAGAATATATTGATAATAAAAGGCAGCGGACAGCGCCCGCGGTTCGAACCCCGGGTCCGCGGACCGCTGGAGCTGAGTAACATTGTATCATAACATTGTGCTGATGTAACCGCTGAGCTAAACCTCTGCCGGTTTAACAGGAAACAGGAGCAGCTTATAAAGCTGAGAGTGAAGTAAAGTTCAACAGGAACAGGTACAGAGTGAACAACAATACCAAACAAGACTCTGTTTACGGGAGTTTATATATTCTATGATGTATAAAAGTTAAAGTAATAAATTATTAACTGTTTGTAGGCCTGATATCTGGACTACCTGCAATATAACACCTGCAGTTAAAGTGCAGCTGCTCCACCTGCTGGAGGATTGATGGAGAACAACAGGTGTTATCTCACCTGTGGAATATAATGAACAGATATTGTATATTAGCATATAATGCACAGTAACACCCGTCTTAGATAGATTTAGATCTCCTTGGTTGAAAACTAGAAGCAAAAGTTAAACTGAGATTTCTACTGGTCACCATGACGTCACCATGACGTCACCATGAGGTCAGCTCCGACGCTTTAAAAGTCTCCTGATTTTCATAAGCAAGCACTTTTAGCCTGGAAATTAGCAGACAAACACAATTTCAGTCCTCGCAGATATTTTATTTGGAATAATAAGGATATGTTGTATGAAAATAAATCACTGTTTTATCGCTCATGGGTTGACAATGGAATTCTGTTAGTTGGTCAACTGGTAAATAATAATGTTCTGTTGATGTCGTATTCAGAATTTCTTCAAAGATTTAAGATTCCAGTCACACCCAAAGAATATGCTATTATTTCTGATGCAGTTCCCACAGGTTCTCTTACATTTTTAAAGAATTGTAATCACACAGAAACTGACATTATTAGTTCTGAGCATATTTTTATTGGAGATATTAACATTGTGAATAAGCCATGCACTAACAGACACATTAGAGATGTTTTGAACTGTGTTACACCTCCTGTTGGTCTATTATGGGTGATTTACAGTGGAAAAAGGCTTGTTGTATTCTAAACAAATATTGTATTAATAATAAAGTGAAACAAGTATCCTTCACGATTTACCCTGTTAAAGAAGTATTAGAAAGATCTAAAATAAATATAGACTACACGTGTTTTCTGCGATTCAGATCGAGAAACAATATTTCATTTGTTTTTTCACTGTAATCGTTCGACTTTATTTTGGACAGATATGCAAAATTTCATAAATAGAAAAATGAGTACTAATGTACAGATTAATGTATTTGATGTGATGCTATATTTTGTGTTTTATGGGATGGATAGCAACATTACCTATATAATTCAGCTTCTGATTATACTTCGTAAATTCCACATCCACAAATGGAAATGTTCTGACTCCAAACAACCTGCTTTCGTGGGTTTCTTGTTGAGCTCGAGCAGTTCGGCACCTTACTGGAAAATGTCAAAAACCAAAAAGCTGTAAAGTCTCTCAATATTTTACAGGAAGTACATTTTGTTGAACTCTGAAAAGACTTGAAATGAATGGACATGGAACTCCTCTAGCATTACGGGTTTTTTGTTTTTGTCTTGTTTGTTTTGTCTTGTTTGTTTTGTACTGTTTATTGTATTCTCTATACTTTTGTACTTGTCTTGTGTTGAAAATAATAATAGTAAGTAAGGGATAATGTTCAGCTAGCGGGTCATTGTTGTGAAAGAATCCCCTTCAGGGCGATGCAGCATCGCCCTGAAGGGGATTCTTTCACTACAATGACCCGCTAGCTGTACATTATCCCGCTTATTACACGGCTACTTACTGAAGAAATCATTATTTTGACGCAAAAACGGTCCGCCCGAGTCCGACATCAGAGCTGCGCCCATAGCAACGGTCTGTTCTACATAGCAACGGTCTGTTCTACATAGCAACGGTCTGTTCTACAGAAATAACAGACCGCAGAACGCCGTGATTGACCAATCAGAATCGAGTATTCAACACAGCCGTGTAATAAATATAGATAATAATAAAGTTCTGAAAAAAAAAAAAAAAGAAGATGAAAAAATAAATAAATAAAAAAATAAAATAAATAGATGTCTCCTGAAACACCGGAATCAGACCGACCAGAGTAACGTTACAGTCTGAGTAACACCTATCCTCCATATTACCTGTGTGTGTGACGGTAAAGCAGAGGGCAGCGCCCGGGGTTCGTAACCGGCTCTGATCCGCAGACAGCTGAGCCGGTAGAGTCATGTGAAGTATCCACTGAGCTAAACCTCTGCAAAGGACACCTTAAGCTGCAATACTACTAATAATATATGTTCTACTACTAATAATACTACTACTACATGTTCTACAGTACATGCATTCATTCACCAAAGCTGTTGAAATAGTATTTTATTTCAGTGTGGACATTGGCATGTTATTATTGGATGGATATATAACTCATATAATCACAACACAGCAGCACTAAACCTTCCGGTTTGCGGAACTGTTGTTTACCTCTCAGTTTCCGGCCGGAGCACATTACCGGGTGCACTAAAATGGCGACCTCCCTGCTTCGGTTCGGACGACTGGGCTCCCTGAAGGTAACAATGATTTAATTACCTGTTACAGGTTTCAGGTGAGGGTTCGGTACCGGTACCGACTCCAGAGAGGTCCGTGTGCTGTTTATCAGAGTCCGACTGCATCCGGTGTCTCCTTCATACTGACCCCGAGACCACAAAGGTCCTATAAAGGTTCCTATCAAGGTTCTGTTGGGTTCCACCAGCGAAACAAGGGCAGAGACGTTAGTTCATAAACCTGAACAACAGCTGACGAACCTCTGAACCACTACAGTAGAACCAGAACTACGGTAGAACCAAAACCACGGTAGAACCAGGAACTACGGTAGAACCAGGAACTACGTTAGAACCAGGAACTACAGTAGAACCAGGAACTACGGTAGAACCACAGCTACGGTAGAACCAGGAACTACGGTAGAACCAGAACTACGGTAGAACCAGGAACTACGGTAGAACCAGGAACTACGTTAGAACCAGAACTACGGTAGAACCAGAACTACGGTAGAACCACAGCTACGGTAGAACCAGGAACTACGTTAGAACCAGAACTACGGTAGAACCAGGAACTACGGTAGAACCAGAACTACGGTAGAACCACAGCTACGGTAGAACCAGGAACTACGGTAGAACCAGGAACTACTTTAGAACCAGAACTACGGTAGAACCACAGCTACGGTAGAACCAGGAACTACGGTAGAACCAGAACTACGGTAGAACCAGGAACTACAGTAGAGCCAGGAACTACGGTAGAACCAGAACTACGGTAGAACCACAGCTACGGTAGAACCAGGAACTACGGTAGAACCAGGAACTACGGTAGAACCAGAACTACGGTAGAACCAGGAACTACGGTAGAACCAGGAACTACATTAGAACCAGAACTACGGTAGAACCAGGAACTACGGTAGAACCAGAACTACGGTAGAACCACAGCTACGGTAGAACCAAGAACTACGGTAGAACCAGGAACTACGTTAGAACCAGAACTACGGTAGAACCAGGAACTACTGTAGAACCAGAACTACGGTAGAACCAGGAACTACTGTACGGTAGAACCAGAACTACGGTAGAACCACAGCTACGGTAGAACCAGGAACTACGGTAGAACCAGGAACTACGGTAGAACCAGGAACTACTGTAGAACCAGAACTACGGTAGAACCAGGAACTTATGTACGGTAGAACCAGAACTACGGTAGAACTACGTCAACACTTAATTTCATTATAATATATATATATATATATATATATGGTATATATATATATATATATGGTATATGGTATATATATATATATATATATATGGTATATATATATATATATATATATTATGATATATATATATATATATCATGATATATATAATGATATATTGTGATTTAGTAAATTTAATAGAAAACTATTAATGGTTAAAATAACCAGTCTCGATGTCTGTTTATGGCTAATCTAATCTTGCAAATAAAATACCTGATAAATATAGTTACTTCTTCACATTTATTCCAAAATTAATTAAAAATACAATATTGTCATAAAGCAGCGCTGCTCATTGATTTCCAACATGGCCCTCAATGATACACCAAGACATTGCATTCATTTAGCCCCAACTGACGTATAATAAGTTTATTCATTTATTTTATTTTTATTTTTATTTGATAGGGACGATGCAATTTAACATAGTTCCAATAAGGTCATGAAACTGAGCTGCACAGAGAGATTATAGCTAATTTTCAATTCTTGTCCCTAGTTGGGCTTTTACATGTACAGAATAATTAAAATATACAACTATCTATATAAATCTATATCTATATATATATATCTATATGACAAAACCACAATACACTGCAAATATGAAAATACAATAAGATACACATCATACATAGTCTACCACACTACACCAATACACCTGGGTAATTTACAGTAAAGTAATACGTTAATAATAAGTACATTCATCCTCCTTTTGGAAGTAGAACTAGATGTTTTCAAATATATAAAAAATACAGCAACCTGGATAATGATAAGGACAAAATGTAACCGTTGACAAACGTAAATATTCTCATAGAAAATATCATAATAAGCTACTGTATCACCCAACAGCATTGATCAACTAGGCACAGTATAGTAGTATAGTAGTATAGTAATATAGTAGTATAGTAGTATAGTAGTATAGTAGTATAGTAATATAGTAATATAGTAATATAGTAGTATAGTAGTATAGTAGTATAGTAATATAGTAGTATAGTAGTATAGTATTATAGTAATATAATCCACAGTCCTTGTTCTGTTTTTCTTGCATCGTCCATGTTGACTGCGGTTGTCTGTGTATGTGTAGCTCTCCTACAGAAAGGTGTCTCTTGCTCTTGTTCAGTGTCTCCAGGTGGACAGACTGGGTGTCCCGGGTTTCCTGAGGAGTCGCTCGGCTGCTTCCTTCTGCACTCAGGCCGAAGAGCCTGCAAAACCAGCGAAGAAGAAGAAGGCTGCAAGCAAGAGTGAGGCCATTTGATTCTCTTCACCTCATGAAGTCTGACTTTTACTGGCTGGTTGCTCTTGTGTATTAATAATCGGTTATGTTCCATACTATATGTGTATATATGGTTAATGATTTAGCTGATTTTAAAGCTTAATGACTAACTCTCTTTTCTTCTACAGTGCAGGAAATGTGCCTTCAGGTCTAAACTTTTCTTTCTCTTCCAGTCATCCATCCAGAAGAATTCACTGTTAAAACTACGTTTGTAATTCCTTGTTTTGCTGATTGTGTGTACTTGTGAATATAAATAGTGTACAGTATGAACAAGGTTAACAGTAAGTTTGTGTATTTTAATGAATGAATATTGTGTTGTGGTAATTCTATTTTTTTCTATTTGGATAATTCCAGGAAAGCATAACTGGGAGTAGTTTGGAAGTCTGTGGAGTCTGTCTGCTATTTTTTAACCACTCTTGTCCCATTTACCATTTCCCTCAGCAGCAGAGGCTCCAGATGAGAGAGCAACTCTGCTCGCCTACAAGACCGCAGTTGCCTTCCCAGTTAGACTTTCAGAGCCTGGAGTTTTCCCAACACAGTCTCCAGCTGTACCTGAACCAGTGGCCAGCTCCAGCTCCACTGCACAAACTACGGTAGCTGCAGCAGCAGCAGAGCCCGTCACTGCTCCCAGTGAACCAGCTGTACCTGAACCAGTGGCCAGCTCCAGCTCCACTGCACAAACTACAGTAGCTGCAGCAGCTGCAGAGCCCATCACTGCTCCCAGTGAACCAGCTGTACCTGAACCAGTGGCCAGCTCCAGCTCCACTGCACAAACTACGGTAGCAGCAGCAGCTGCAGCGCCCGTCACTGCTCCCAGTGAACCAGCTGTACCTGAACCAGTGGCAGCAGAGGCTCCAGCTGCACAAACTACGGTAGCTGCAGCAGCAGCAGAGCCCGTCACTGCTCCCAGTGAACCAGCTGCACCTGAACCAGTGGCCAGCTCCAGCTCCAGCTCCACTGCACACACTACGGTAGCAGCAGCAGCTGCAGCGCCCGTCTCTGCTCCCAGTGAACCAGCTGCACCTGAACCAGTGGCCAGCTCCAGCTCCACTGCACAAACTACTGTAGCTGCAGCAGCTGCAGCGCCCATCACTGCTCCCAGTGAACCAGCTGTAGCTGAACCAGTGGCAGCAGAGGCTCCAGCTGCTGACACAGGTGTTGCTCAGGTTATCTCTGACACAGCCCCCCCAGCCCCCCCAGCTGCTGAGCCCCTGGTTGATGCAAGCAGTAAAACCTCAGCACCAGACGATGCAGTCCCAGCCGCCGCAGCCTCCTCTGAGCCTGGTGATCCAGCACCGGACGGATCCTCCTCCTCATCGGCCAGCGACTCCGACTCCGACTCAGACTCTGACTCTGACTCTGAGGACGAGAAGTCAGAAGTGAAGACTGAAGCCAAGACCTCACCATCAGAGGTGTCAGGATCCACTGCGAAAGAAGGGGAACTCCAGGAGGTCACATCAGAAGTGAAGGACGACACTAATGAAGCGAAGAAGGAGGTTCCACCAGAACCTGAAGCTGCTCCAGCTGCTGCTGAAGCTGCACTGGAAGCTGCTCCAGCAGCAGCTCAAGCTACCGTTGAGGCACCCAGTGTTAGCTCTGAGGAGTTAGTAGACCCCGCTCCTGAGATCTGCACTGTGACCAGCCCAGAAGTTTCAGCTGAAGCTGCAGTGGAACCTGCTCCAGAAGTTATAGAAGACGTTGCATCTCCAGCCGATGCCCAAGTAGAAACTCCAGCTGAAGTTGGGATTGAGGCTGCTGCAGAAACCACAGAGCCTTCCTCTGCTGAAGCCCCCACAGAAGCTGCTGCAGAGCCTGTAGAAGCTGAAGCTCAGGCTGCAGCTGAAGTTTCTGCCCCTGTGGAGAGCACCGAGGAGCTGGTGGACCCTGCTCCGGTCCTAGCTGAAGCTGCTCCCACTGAAGTAGCTGCTGAGGCTGCAGCTGAAGTTTCTGCCCCTGTGGAGAGCACTGAGGAGCTGGTGGATCCTGCTCCGGTCATAGCTGAAGCTGCCCCTGTAGAAGCTGCTGCAGAGTCTGTAGAAGCTGCTGCAGAGCCTGTAGAAGCTGCTGCAGAGCCTGTAGACGTTGAAGCTGCCCCTGTAGAAGCTTCAGAAGTTTCTGCCCCCATGGAGAGCACCGAGGAGCTGGTGGATCCTGCTCCGGTCATAGCTGAAGCTGCCCCTGTAGAAGCTGCTGCAGAGTCTGTAGAAGCTGCTGCAGAGCCTGTAGAAGCTGAAGCTCAGGCTACAGCTGAAGTTTCTGCCCCCGTGGAGAGCAGCGAGGAGCTGGTGGACCCTGCTCCGGTCGTAGCTGAAGCTGCAGGAGAGGATCTGCAGGCGGACGCCCCAGTTGAACCGTCTGAGGGTACACACTACACCACCCTGTTCCCCACATCTTTACCTCTCCCTACAGATGACCATACTTTTCTCTCTATGTTTCATAACACCTTCTGTGTACAGTTAGTGTTAACCAGGTGTCAACTCCCTCACATACAGTAGTTGCTGTTGCTTCCACAGCTTTTTAAATCTCATCCCTGGATTCCTTTGTTTTGTTTCTGTTGCATCACGGTGACCTCTAACCTCCCATTGCCTCAGTGTGCTTGTGTTGCATGAGGTGGGTGTAATGTGTATGTACTGTAACCATGCTCGCAGGGCTTTTGGCTGCATTCATTTTCCTTATGCATTTTCTACATTTGACTATTTCTTGAACATTTCCTTTGCTTGCGTTGTGCAGTTTAGAGTTTAGACTTGTCTGACTTGTCTGATCAAGGAGATGTTGCCTGTTGCACACTGACACTAATTCTGCTCATGTTTCTGCTTTCTCCCCTCTTTTGGTGACTCAGGAATCTACCACCTATCCTTACTTTATAACCCCCCCCCCCCCCCCCTCACTTAGCCTCCCTGCAGTTACCAAATCCATCTTCACTCCCAGAATGATTCTCTCATATTTGACTCTTTTTGCTCACTTTGGCTCATTCTTCTGGTTTATAATGTCTCTGTTTGTATGAAATATGGTACCAGGTTTTGGAGTTAACGTTAAGGTTACAGGTAATAATGCTGTTGTTGGATTCATTGTGCCAGGTAATGTAATTGCTAACAGTAATGTTAGAGTGCACATGGTGCTGTGTTCCTGACAGCAGCTGGACCAGGAGAAGCTGGGAGTGGTTGGAGTCAGGGGAAGGATTTCAGGAAGCAGGATTACACAGTTCCAGAGATGTTTTAAACAATCATTAGATCAGTGTCATCATGTGGAAGTGATGAGCAGCTACCAACCAACAGAATCCTAAACAGCTCTTTGGTCCACTTTATGTCCAACACCTCTCTGACCAACTGGGTCATTCTGCTTCCTGGAACAACAAACTCCTCACCTTGATCATTGGTTTCACCACCTGTCTGTTTATTTCTTTTTTTAACTTTGTGAATCTGAACCTGAGACTTTGGGATGAGCACGGTGTCGATTAATGAACAATGTAAATGTGTCTTACGTGTATTTCTGTGTCTCACATGGTGTTTATAACCTTACTGTCACAGCATGCTCAGGGCTTTTCCACACAGATTTAGGTGTAAAAGTAAATTAAAGAACATTATGCACCTCTGTTTAATCAAAAGCATCAACACACTATGATTTTGACTTTGTGCCCTTTTTAAAATCCATTTCATGCGAGCCTCTGCCAGTATCATTAATTCTCTTTATTGTCTGCTAGCACATTTACCTTCACACACTTTCCCCTCACAAACATGATCCTGGAGGCTTTTCACACCAGTGTGTCTCCACACTGTTGGGGGTGATGCGGCCGACCGCCATAGGAAATGCCCCACAATAAACCACCTTTGTCAGCACGTGTGAAAATGTAAATGTTCTGTCCCTTCAAAAATCTCTTAAAATATTTACAAAGCAAGCCACATTTTTGTTCTCATTTAATAGGTAATCAGAACTGCTTAGATCAAGGACTCAGGAGTAGACCCTTACTAATTTACCTTGTGCTATTTTAGTTTTCATGCATGAATATGTGCCTTTGTTCCAGACTCAGCTTCCTTACATGCCTTTTTGTTTCTTCCTCTGTTTCTGCAGAGGCTGCAGCAGCACCAGCAGCACCAGCAGCAGCACCTCCAGAACCCGATGAGCCTTTTGACAACAGCACTTATAAAAACTGCCAGCACCACAGCTACACCCCCCACACATTTGCAGACCTGGATGTGGAGATGGCCAAGTATCGTCTCCCGCAGCCTTCCTCCATCAGACACTAGAGGAGTCGGCCCGGCTGCAGAGCTTTATGTTGCTTAAAGATGGAGGTGGTGATGGTGCTGTCCCTTGTTATGATGATCGTTCCCTCACCTGTCAGATCTGCATTAAAATGTTCTATTATTAAAGTACCCTAATGAGAAATGAGGTGGTGTGATTGTGTTTAGTCTTATATAAAGGAATAGGCGTATAAAGGGATCGGCACAGATCAAACGCTTCTTTTATGCTGCTTTTCTGCCTTAGGGGGTCATTTGAATAGAGCTGAGTGTGCAAGTGGTTTATCTGTGTTTCTATTTTAATTATTACAGTTTCCACTTCCTCAGCCTGCCTGCACATAATGTCCTGATTATCCCAGCTCCGTTGTTTTAGGAGTAACACTCAGCATCTGTTGTGTGAGTGTGTATGTGATGTGTAGTATGCATATACACAGAGAGAGACCGTGCTGTGTAAACCGGGCCAGAGAACAGCCTTTACCGAGCAGCAGATCCAGCAGGGCGCAGAGGGACGTCATGTCTCCGCCCACCTCATCAATATTCATGAGCAGAGCGCCCCTGCGTGCCCTTACGCGATGACGCAACGCGACAACTGCGGGTCCCGATTGCTGCAGCCGCTTGTCAGTGTGACGAAGATTGGCACTCAGGTAAGCTGTCACTCAAAATCCCTCTTTTTCCGCTCGCTATCAATCAAAGGATCCGGGCCGCACGCCGCGCGCTGCCCCGGGCCGAGCCGTGCGGGCCCAACCGGGCCAGAGGGGGGGGTTAGTGGGGGGGAAGGAGCGAAGGAGAGAATAAAACAAATGTGTACTGAAGGCAGGGGGGGGGGGAAACATGTCTGCGATATCTGGGGGAGAGGAGGGAAAGAGAAGGGTTAGGGCTGGGGGGGGGGACTGATGGCGGAGGGATCCGAGGATACACCCGGGCTAACCCGGGTCAGAACCGGGGGGCTAACCCGGGTTAGAGCCGGGCTAAAGAGCCGGGGCTGCTTCACCTCACTACAGCCTGAGTTACTGTATACAGCGGAGAGGAGAGATGCGGATTCATCTGACATGTTAATGCTGAGGAGCTGCTGGAGCCGAACCACCCGCTCCGGATCACTCCGCAGAGCCGGGTCTCTCTCTCTGTACCGGGCTAACTCAGCTAGCTGAGCTAACTGGGCTAATTCAGCTAGCTGAGCTACCTGAGCTAGGTTAGCTGAGTTAGCTCGTGTTCCTGGCTCTGACCCCCCCCCGTGCTAAATCTGGCCTCACCGTGCCAGCAGGAGAAACACTTTAAAGTTTACAGTTAGCTCACGTTAGGCTAACTGTGCTAACGTTAGCTCGGCTGGGCTAACCTTAGACCGGAGCTAACGTTAGTGTAGCAGGCTAACGTTCCGGGCTAAATACTGAACCAGGCTAACTCCCGCCGAGCTGCTAATATAACTCCAAGACCTCTCTGGTTAGAGGATATAGTCCGCTAATGGCGGCTTCACTCAGCTGTTACCTCTCACCGCCACTAACGGGGAGCAGCTAACAGGCTAACAGCTAGCAGGCTAACATGCTAACAGCTAGCATGCTAACAGCTAACATCATGGTGGTGGGTGTGTTAATGGCAGTTATCATAACAGCGCTGCTCTGGGTCTGTTTATATATATAGCTATATATATATATATATAGCTATATATATATATATATATAGATATCTATCTATCTCTCTATATATATAGATACATATATATATATATTTATATATATATATATATATATACATATATATCAATCTGTTGTTTTATGAACACTAATGTTTGACTGTTGACGAGATGTATTAAATAAAGTAGTGAACTCAGTCCCTTCATATAACCCCAGTGTGTTACCCTGAGGGTGCCCCCCCCCCCCCCCCCCACAGCCCACACGGGGTGCATATATATATATATATATATATATATATATATATATATAAACTTATTAGAATTAGCCCCACCTTTACCAGCTGCATCATTACTGATACGTTCACACTAATGCATCAATAATTACAACCCAGTTATGTAATACACATGATTCTGTACTTTTACTTAAGATTTACACTGTGGTATTACTAGTTTTACTTAAGTAAAGGTTACTAGTTTTACTAGTAAAGGTATTACTAGTTTTACTTAAGTAAAACTAGTAATACATGTCAGTCACACGTTGCCCTTTCCTTCTCATTTTGATCTTGTTTTGGAGGAAACGTGATCATAAGTGTCGGTGTTTAATGCTGACCCAACATAATGTTACATTAATCAGCATTAAAGCTGCAGTAGGCAACAATTTTTTGGCATAATTTGGCAAACATCCCATAATAATCTTTCATCATATTGTAATTCAAGTGTTCAGAGAGAAAACTAGACTTCTGCTCCTCCTCATGTCTCTGTTTTCAGGCTTTAGAACAAATCTAGCCCGTGACGGCAGATTTTGACCAATCACAGGTCATTTCAGAGAGAGAGAGCGTTCCTATTGGCTGTGCTCCGGTCATGTGACCAGAACTTGGCTTCCTTCAACAGATTTTACAATGGCGGCCGCGTCACAAACGTTCTCATTTTACAGCTAAACAGTAACTACAAGATGATTCTGAGAACATCTGAGGAGAGAAATAGTCATTACAGTAACAGAATATTGATTCATATCTGATCAGCGCTGCCTAGTTTGACCGTTTGGTCGGAGTTCAGAGTGATTGACAGCCGGCTCTCATAGACTGCAGCTGGGCAGCGGACCTTGTTTTCCTCCGGTAAGTGAAATCCTTCAGATGCCGTTAGGAGCACCGGAGGACACAGTAGGACACAGAGGAACAGGATTTAACTCAGGTTACCTGTTTCATGTACTACCGTCAAGATATAGCGGCCGTTTAATAAAAATAACTTTTTTAAATCATATTTGCGCCAATATCGCATACTGCAGCTTTAATCAGCATTAATGTTCAACATGGATTATTAGTAGTATGAAAATGAGCCTCCTTTAACCAGCCCAGTCTGCAGAGCTAATGATAATGTGGTATTATTATTCAGTGTTGTTGTGCCTCCTCTGCAGGCTGCATGTCCTCCAGGTGTAGTCTAACTGAAGCTGTGTGTCCTCCAGGTGTAGTCTAACTGAACCTGTGTGTCCTCCAGGTGTAGTCTAACTGAAGCTGTGTGTCCTCCAGGTGTAGTCTAACTGAAGCTGTGTGTCCTCCAGGTGTAGTCTAACTGAAGCTGCGTGTCCTCCAGGTGTAGTCTAACTGAATCTGTGTGTCCTCCAGGTGTAGTCTAACTGAAGCTGTGTGTCCTCCAGGTGTAGTCTAACTGAACCTGTGTGTCTTCCAGGTGTAGTCTAACTGAAGCTGCGTGTCCTCCAGGTGTAGTCTAACTGAAGCTGCGTGTCCTCCAGGTGTAGTCTAACTGAAGCTGTGTGTCCTCCAGGTGTAGTCTAACTGAATCTGTGTGTCCTCCAGGTGTAGTCTAACTGAAGCTGCGTGTCCTCCAGGTGTAGTCTAACTGAAGCTGCGTGTCTTCCAGGTGTAGTCTAACTGAAGCTGTGTGTCCTCCAGGTGTAGTCTAACTGAAGCTGCGTGTCCTCCAGGTGTAGTCTAACTGAAGCTGTGTGTCCTCCAGGTGTAGTCTAACTGAAGCTGCGTGTCCTCCAGGTGTAGTCTAACTGAAGCTGCGTGTCCTCCAGGTGTAGTCTAACTGAAGCTGTGTGTCCTCCAGGTGTAGTCTAACTGAAGCTGTGTGTCCTCCAGGTGTAGTCTAACTGAATCTGTGTGTCCTCCAGGTGTAGTCTAACTGAAGCTGTGTGTCCTCCAGGTGTAGTCTAACTGAAGCTGTGTGTCTTCCAGGTGTAGTCTAACTGAAGCTGTGTGTCTTCCAGGTGTAGTCTAACTGAAGCTGTGTGTCCTCCAGGTGTAGTCTAACTGAAGCTGTGTGTCCTCCAGGTGTAGTCTAACTGAAGCTGCGTGTCCTCCAGGTGTAGTCTAACTGAAGCTGTGTGTCCTCCAGGTGTAGTCTAACTGAAGCTGTGTGTCCTCCAGGTGTAGTCTAACTGAATCTGTGTGTCTTCCAGGTGTAGTCTAACTGAAGCTGTGTGTCCTCCAGGTGTAGTCTAACTGAAGCTGTGTGTCTTCCAGGTGTAGTCTAACTGAAGCTGTGTGTCTTCCAGGTGTAGTCTAACTGAATCTGTGTGTCTTCCAGGTGTAGTCTAACTGAAGCTGTGTGTCCTCCAGGTGTAGTCTAACCTGAAGATGTGTGGTCTTCCAGGTGTAGTCTAACTGAAGATGTGTGTCTTCCAGGTGTAGTCTAACTGAAGATGTGGTGTCTTCCAGGTGTAGTCGAACTGAAGCTGTGTGTCTTCCAGGTGTAGTCTAACTGAAGACTGTGTGTCCTCACAGGTGTAGTCTACTGAAGCTGTGTGTCCTCCAGGTGTAGTCTATACTGAAGCTGCGTGTTATCCTCCAGGTGGAGTCTACACTGAAGCTGTGTGTCCTCCAGGTGTAGTCTATACAGAAGCCTGTGTGTCCTCAGTGTAGTCTAACTGTATCTGGTGTGTCCTGCCAGGTTGAGTCTAACTGAAGCGTGTGTCATCCAGGTGTAGTCTAACTGATTTAGCTGTGGGTGTCCTCCAGGTGTAGTCTACTGAAGCTGTGGTGTCTTCCAGTTGTAGTCTAACTGAAGCTGTGTGTCTTCCATGTGTAGTCTAACTGAATCTGTGTGGTCTTTCCAGGTGTAGTCTGACTGATAGCGGGTGTCCTCCAGGTTGTAGTCTAACCTGAAGCTGTGTGTCTTCCAGGTGTAGTCTAGACGGAAGCTGTGTGTCTTCCAGGTGTATTCTAACTGAATCTGTGTGTCTCCAGGTGTAGTCTAACTGAAGCTGTGTGTCTTCCAGGTGTAGTCTAACTGAAGATGTGTGTCTTCCAGGTGTAGTCTAACTGAAGCTGGGTGTGTCTTCCAGGTGTAGTCTAACTGAAGCTGTGTGTCTTCCAGGTGTAGTCTAACTGAAGCTGTGTGTCCTCCAGGTGTAGTCTAACTGAAGCTGTGTGTCCTCCAGGTGTAGTCTAACTGAAGCTGTGTGTCTTCCAGGTGTAGTCTAACTGAAGCTGTGTGTCTTCCAGGTGTAGTCTAACTGAAGATGTGTGTCTTCCAGGTGTAGTCTAACTGAAGCTGTGTGTCTTCCAGGTGTAGTCTAACTGAAGCTGTGTGTCCTCCAGGTGTAGTCTAACTGAAGCTGTGTGTCTTCCAGGTGTAGTCTAACTGAAGCTGTGTGTCCTCCAGGTGTAGTCTAACTGAAGATGTGTGTCTTCCAGGTGTAGTCTAACTGAAGCTGTGTGTCTTCCAGGTGTAGTCTAACTGAAGCTGTGTGTCCTCCAGGTGTAGTCTAACTGAAGCTGTGTGTCCTCCAGGTGTAGTCTAACTGAAGCTGTGTGTCTTCCAGGTGTAGTCTAACTGAAGCTGTGTGTCTTCCAGGTGTAGTCTAACTGAAGCTGTGTGTCCTCCAGGTGTAGTCTAACTGAAGCTGTGTGTCCTCCAGGTGTAGTCTAACTGAAGCTGTGTGTCTTCCAGGTGTAGTCTAACTGAAGCTGTGTGTCCTCCAGGTGTAGTCTAACTGAAGCTGTGTGTCCTCCAGGTGTAGTCTAACTGAAGCTGTGTGTCCTCCAGGTGTAGTCTAACTGAAGCTGCGTGTCCTCCAGGTGTAGTCTAACTGAATCTGTGTTCCTCTGCAGGTTGGCCACCTGTCCCTGCTCTCTATAATGACCCAGTGTTTGCAGCGTCTGCAGTGAACGTGATGGCAGCCCAGTCGGTCTCCATAGACAAGTACCCGAAGGGAGAGCAGCAGGTGGGTGAGAGGCAGAAACTCTGTTTGGACCTCCAGGCCGGAACAATCTGCTCAAACTGTGCTTTCTTTTCTGCTTGTTTTCCAGAGATAATCAACTTTAACAGTGCTTGTAATAACACCTAAAGTTATTTTTAGTGGTGATAAATCAGGCTGGGTCGCCCAACAAAAGGGAAACACTTAATGTAACACTAGAACACAGGCCATGTTAATGCTGTTGCATCAGTTTCAGTAATCTGTTGGCGGCGTGCTCGTCTGTCTGTGGCCGGCCACCACAAATAAATCACTGTAGGAGAAACCCTGATGCCGTATATATAAAGCTCTTTCTCTGCCTGCTATTTCTGTTTCTCAGCTTATGTAAATTGCTTACAAAAACATCATTATTCAAGTGCCAAATTTGGGGGTGTCGAGAGCTGAGACCGATCTATGACTAATGAGAAATGTTCCACCCCAAGCAAGTGATTATTTTTAGCTACTTTGTGCTCAATCTCATTCATTGTTGGTCTCCGTCACATGGTTTAGTGATGGGATGTCTGCTCCTGGTGGAGGGGAGGCAGGCACGCTGAGAAAGGAAAGAGGAGAAACTCAGCTCCTGATCAATGAATGAGCCTCGAGTGTTGCAGAGGCTACAGTCACATCTTAATGTGTCCTTTTACTTCCATTAGGTGACGTGTGTGAACACAGGTTCTGGGTTATTTTCTCAGATCACCAGTAGTGTTTCGGTCTGCATTAACACCGTCTGGATGTCTAGCTGTAGTGTGCTCACAGACATGTAATAGCATCTTTCCACAGGAGATGTTTAAGTCTCTGAATCAGGTAACTCTAATCAAAGAGTAACTCATGACACCATCAATACTTCTTCCTGCCTTGTTGTTGAGCACCACAGTAAAAAAGATTTCATTCTTCTTAAAAAAATAAATCAATTCAACTGTCTGGTATGAAAAAAGCATGTTTTTCTGCCCGTCTCCTCATGACTCTCCAGAGGCTTCATGTTGAAGTGAGGCTCTGTGTTTGAGTTTTTCCCTCCAGCTACTCTCGGTCTTCACATGATGTCTTCATGTCTCTCCTTCTCCGCCTCTCTCTTCACCTCTTCTGTCACTTTCTGGCTCCCTTTCTGTCACTCTCGTCGCTTTCCTTGTCTCACATCTTTGATTTCTCCTTCTCCTGCAGATGCAAGGTGTGGTAAAGGTAGACAACGACACGGAGCAGAAGTTTATTGAGGGGACGTTGGCCGAGGCGTCGAGCCCGGCCGCCGCAGAGCCACAGACACCCATGGACGCGGACAAAGCCTCCATATATCGGTACAGATCATTCTGTGTGTTTGTTAATGAGATAGAACCAGAACAATAATCTGTGTTCTTCTCTTTCCCTGCCTTAACTTAACACAAACTTAACTATCTCTAGGAAACGTCACATGGCGTCTATGAGCAGTCCCCCCCCCGCTTTGTTCATGGGACTTTGAAATGTGAAAGGTTTTATTCTCTTGTTTTCTGACGTTTGTTTATGTTCACACTGCCGGTCTGATCGGAGCCTACCAACCAGACACATGGTCCCACAGAAAGCTCGTATTATTACCTATTATTACACGGCTGTGTTGAATACTCGATTCTGATTGGTCAATCACGGCGTTCTGCGGTCTGTTATTCTGTATAACAGACCGTTGCTATGTAGAACAGACCGTTGCTATGGGCGCAGCTCTGATGTCGGACTCTGGCGGACCGTTTTTGCGTCAAAATATTGATTTCTTCAGTAAGTAGCCGTGTAATAATCAGGATAATGTACAGCTAGCGGGTCATTGTAGTGAAAGAATCCCCTTCAGGGCGATGCTGCATCGCCCTGAAGGGGATTCTTTCACTACAATGACCCGCTAGCTGTACATTATCCCTTACGTATATATATGTTGTTTGACGTGATGAATTTCCCACCTCTCCCAGGCATCCCCTGTTCCCGCTCTTGGCTCTGCTGTTTGAGAAGTGTGAACAGTCCACGCTGAGCTCTGACTGCATCACTTCAGCCAGCTTTGACGTGGACATTGAGAACTTTGTCCGCTGTCAGGAGAAAGAGGGCAAACCGTTCTTCAGCGAAGATCCTGAACTGGACAGCTTGGTGAGACACCTCTACAGCACATTATGATTCACCCAAAGGATTTCAATAGTGAGCTGCATATTTAGAGTGAGTCTGTGTGTAGTTGGCAGCATAAGAGGTTCAAAAAGAAAAGAGTCTCAATAAACTCACAACTTCCAAAAATCTACTTTTAATCAATTAAAATATCTAATCGCAATTAATGGTATGATTGTCCAGTTAATCGCAAATTTATCCCATTTTTTATCATTCTAAATTAACCTTAAAGGGAGATTTGTCAAGTATTTAATTATCAACATGGGAGTAGACAAATATGCTGCTTTATGTAAATGTATGTATATATTTATTATTGTAAATCAGTTAACAACACAAAACAATGACAGATAATGTCCAGAAACCCTCACAGGCTCTGCATTTAGCATAAAACAATATGCTCAGATCATAACATGTGATTATCATAAAGTGGGCATGTCTGTAAAGGGGAGACTCGTGGGTACCCAGAGAACCCATTTACATTCACACATCTGGAGGTCAGAGGTCAAGGGACCCCTTTGGAAATGGACATGACAGTTTTTCCTCGCCAAAATTAAGCGTAAGTTTGGAGCGTTATTTAACCTCCTTCATGAACAGCTAGTCTGAACTGGTTGGTACCGATGGATTCATCAGGTTTTATAGTTTACTATGATACCACCGCTAGTGCCTGTTGAACCATCAGCTCCCATTGATATCAAGTGAAGGTTTATTGTTTGGACCAATAACATAGATGACTGAAAGATTCCCACCACTAGTACCTGTTGAACCATCATCAGTGATATCAAGTGAAGGTTTATTGTTTGGACCAATAACATTAGTAGATGACTGAAAACCAGTTTTACTTCTGAGCTATTTGACTAAACCAAAACAGGGACGTGAGGTATTTCACAAAGAAATACTAAATGGAGCCGTCACCTCACTAGTCAGTGACCTTTAACCCCAACAGCACGGTGAGCAGTCTCTCCTCTTCATTACAACCTTCTCAGGATGGTTAGCTGGTGAATATTACTTAGTGTGTTACTCAGTTAGTTTAGCTGCTTGAAATACAACATGGGGCTCTGTGCTGTAGTTGACCTCTGACCTCTGACCTCCCTGAGCTGAAGTTGAAATTCAGTGTCTCTCAGCCAAAAGTGACACAAAGTAAACACACCTGCATGTGTTTTAGTTCTAATACATCCTTTATATGTTGCAGCTGGCAAGTGAGCATCCAGAATAATGAATGAAAAAGTTCACATTAAACATTAAAGCTGCAGTAGGCAGAATATTTTTGGCATCATTGGGCAAACATCCCATAATAATCTTTCAGCATATTGTAATTCAAGTGTTCTGAGAGAAATCTAGACTTCTGCTCCTCCTCATGTCTCTGTTTTCAGGCTTTAGAAAATCTAGCCTGTGACGGGAGATTTTGACCAATCACAGGTCATTTCAGAGAGAGAGAGCGTTCCTATTGGCTGTGCTCCGGTCATGTGACCAGAACTTGGCTTCCTTCAACAGACTTTACAATGGCGGCCGCGTCACAAACTTTCTCATTTTACAGCTAAACAGTAACTACAAGATGATTCTGAGAACATTTGAGGAGAGAAATAGTCATTACAGTAACAGAATATTGATTCATATCTGATCAGCGCTGCCTAGTTTGACCGTTTGATCAGAGTTTTCCTCCAGTCTGTGAAATCCTGCAGATGCTGTTAGGAGCATATTAGGAGCATCGGAGGAACATGATAGTTTTCAGATTACCTGTCTCATGCACTACTGTCAGGATATAGTGACCGTTTTATAAAAATAACTTTTTTTAATCCTATATTTCTACCTACTGCAGCTTTAATGCAGCTAATCTGCAGGTCTTGGAAAGTCTTAAAAAGCATCAAAAAGCAAATTCAGTTTCCTCAAAAAAGACCTTAGACGGTATTAAGAAGTTTTCATTTAATAGGGCTGAACCCCCCCCCCCCCCCCGAGCAAAGGTGGCCTAAAGATCGGCTCTAACAGGATTTATTACACGGCTGTGTTGAATAACAGACCGTTGCTATGTATAACAGACCGTTGCTATGTATAACAGACCGTTGCTATGTATAACAGACCGTTGCTATGTATAACAGAACGTTGCTATGTATAGCAGACCGTTGCTATGTATAACAGACCGTTGCTATGTATAACAGAACGTTGCTATGTATAACAGAACGTTGCTATGTATAACAGACCGTTGCTATGTATAGCAGACCGTTGCTATGTATAACAGACCGTTGCTATGTATAACAGAACGTTGCTATGTATAACAGACCGTTGCTATGTATAACAGGCCGTTGCTATGTATAACAGACCGTTGCTATGTATAACAGAACGTTGCTATGTATAGCAGACCGTTGCTATGTATAACAGACCGTTGCTATGTATAACAGACCGTTGCTATGTATAACAGACCGTTGCTATGTATAACAGACCGTTGCTATGTATAACAGACCGTTGCTATGTATAGCAGACCGTTGCTATGTATAACAGACCGTTGCTATGTATAACAGACCGTTGCTATGTATAACAGAACGTTGCTATGTATAACAGACCGTTGCTATGGGCGCAGCTCTGATGTCGGACTCTGGAGGACCGTTTTTGCGTCAAAATATTGATTTCTTCAGTAAGTAACCGTGTAATAAACGGGATAATGTACAGCTAGCTCATTGTAGTGAAAGAATCCCCTTCAGGGCGATGCAGCACCCCGACGCGAAGCCTTACGTAACTACTTCTGTAACTTCCTGTAAAGACTTGACGGCAGCTTTTCATCTCAGACGCAGTTCATCTCAAACAAACCTTTTATCTCTATTAATACATTTATGATCAAACTGACACATGTTCTATTTCACAGACTTTATGAAAAGTTAAAGTTAAAACTCCTCTCCCGTACAGTTCCCGATCCTCCGTCTCCACGACTACTTCACTCAGAGCAGCTGTCAATCATGACGTCTCACCCCTTTTATAGCATCAGATAACTGATTAAAACTAAACTTATCAGAAAGATGAACACTTGAACATCCATCAGCGTGATAAGAACTACCTAAAATGACAGAAAGCATCTTTAGGAAAAGCACATGAAAGAGGAATGAAAACTGTGAAATGAAGTCGGACAGCAGACTGATTATCTAGGTGAAGTGTCTCCATCCCCAACATCAGACACTAGAGGACACACAGATGGAGAAAGATCACCACAAACCTTTTCTTATCCTTCTGATCTGCAGATGGTGAAAGCCATCCAGGTGCTGCGGATCCACCTGCTGGAGCTGGAGAAGGTGAGTGATCTGTGTAAGGACTTCTGCAGCCGCTACATCGCCTGCCTGAAGACTAAGATGAACAGTGAGACGCTGCTGAGCGGAGACCCGGGAAGCCCCTACTCCCCCGTACAGGCACAGATCCAGGGTTTCTCACCCGTCAAGACTCCAGTTTGGACTGTAGGTGGACAATACGCATCATCACTATACACACATATAACGTAATAGTTGGATCTATTGGTGCCTTTGAAGTAAAAGTCTCATTCTTGACATTAGCCGTGTTTCCATTTAGAAGTATAGAATTTGAAAAGCTGCATGGAAACGGCTCAATTTAATAAAACTTACTCAATTGTGAAAAAAGTTTTTCTGCTCTCTTGAGGTGGTTCATGACTCTGTCGGGAAATAGATGAAGCGCTAAATGTGATAAAACCCAACGTAGCGAACATTTAACTCACAGGACCGATCAGCTGGTTCTGATGTTCCCAGAACGTGTGAATTCTCGTCTTCGTCTCCGGACATCATGAAACATGGTCAATACCAGCTGACAGGAAAGA
This sequence comes from Sebastolobus alascanus, assembly GCA_916701645.2. Lineage (NCBI taxonomy): Eukaryota > Metazoa > Chordata > Actinopteri > Perciformes > Sebastidae > Sebastolobus > Sebastolobus alascanus. Next base: position 159,707 of record CAKAOJ020000421.1, on the reverse strand, counting down.
ACTTCCTGAAGACTTCTCTCCATGTTTCTCTCGTAGATGGTTAGACGGCCACGCCGACTGGTTGTGTATCCAGTTCACAGCCTCTACTTCTTCTTCTACTCTGTTTACTGCTGGATTACAGCCACCAACTATACTATACGATGTAGGTTACAGCACCTAATCCTGACCAAACTACACTGTAACCTACAGCGTAGTTTAACCGAGTTAATTTGCTCCACTTGATGGAAACGTTTCTTTTTTGGCGACATTTCAAAAGTTTGCTTAAAATTCTCGACAGTTGAATGGAAACACGGCTCGTGTTGTTTTGGGTTCTTTAACTTTAATGTCGTTCCTCTGACCCGCTACAAGTTCAGAATCAGATCTAGAATCAGATCTAGAATCAGATCTAGAATCAGATCTAGAGCCAGATCTAGAATCAGATCTAGAACCAGATCTAGAGCCAGATCTAGAATCAGATCTAGAACCAGATCTAGAGCCAGATCTAGAATCAGATCTAGAACCAGATCTAGAACCAGATCTAGAATCAGATCTAGAACCAGATCTAGAATCAGATCTAGAACCAGATCTAGAGCCAGATCTAGAATCAGATCTAGAATCAGATCAAGAACCAGATCTAGAATCAGATCTAGAACCAGATCTAGAGCCAGATCTAGAATCAGATCTAGAACCAGATCTAGAGCCAGATCTAGAATCAGATCTAGAATCAGATCAAGAACCAGATCTAGAATCAGATCTAGAACCAGATCTAGAATCAGATCTAGAACCAGATCTAGAATCCGAGCCACCAACATGGAAGACATGGACATGACCTCGGCCCGTTCTGTGTTCTGCAGACCCCCAGCTCTATCTCGGGGACCATCAGCCCCCAGGGTCAGATCGTGGTGCCGGCCTCAGCCCTGCAGCAAGGGAACGTTACCGTGACGACCGTCAACCCCACCCAGGTGGTTGCAGGTATGTCACCGTGGCATACGACCCCCACCTCAGGTACGGCACCGCTCTGACTGCAGCTGACAAGTTGGCATGTACCAGTGGGACGATTTGATCACAGCTCCCTCTGTGTGTGTGTGTGTGTGTGTGTGTGTGTGTGTGTGTGTGTGTGTGTGTGTGTGGGTGTGTGTGTGGGTGTGTGTGTGTGCAGGTGGCACGGTGTACCAGCCCGTTACAGTCGTCACCCCCCAGGGTCAGGTGGTAACGCAGGCTCTGTCTCCCGGGACAATACGCGTCCAAAACAATCAGGTGGTTCTTCTGTCTTCTCTCTGTGTGACTTTATCTTCTGGATCAGTGTTGGAGATTCATTCACAGTTTAACATCCAAATTCAACCTGTGTGTTAAAACGGTTTGAATCTGAGCAGATCAACGTGAACAGGTGGCTAAATGAATGAGTGTGTGTGTGTGTGCGTGCTCAGCTCCAGCTGCAGTTCCACCAGGACTTGAACCTCTTTAATCACGACGACAATTCACCCAAGAACAAACGCGGCGTTCTACCCAAACACGCCACCAACGTCATGCGCTCGTGGCTCTTCCAGCACATCGGGGTGAGTCTGTGTGCATCACATCTCTTCACTGTGTGAACTCTTCAATCCTAAACACAACCACTGAAGCGTCTCCCCCCCGCTCTCTCCCGTAGCACCCGTATCCAACAGAGGATGAGAAGAAACAGATCGCTGTTCAGACAAACCTGACGCTGCTGCAGGTCAACAACTGGTGAGTTGGTCCCTAAAGACGTTAATTTAAGATGCTTCTCATGTAGAGCAGCTCTAGAGACCGGACTCTATAATCTAGAGACCGGACTCTAGAATCTAGAGACCGTACTCTATAATCTAGAGACCGGACTCTAGAATCTAGAGACCGGACTCTATAATCTAGAGACCGGACTCTAGAATCTAGAGACCGGACTCTATAATCTAGAGACCGGACTCTATAATCTAGAGACCGGACTCTACAATCTAGAGTCCGGACTCTAGAATCTAGAGACCGGACTCTATAATCTAGAGACCGGACTCTATAATCTAGAGACCGGACTCTACAATCTAGAGTCCGGACTCTAGAATCTAGAGACCGGACTCTATAATCTAGAGACCGGACTCTACAATCTAGAGACCGGACTCTACAATCTAGAGTCCGGACTCTAGAATCTAGAGACCGGACTCTATAATCTAGAGACCGGACTCTATAATCTAGAGACCGGACTCTATAATCTAGAGACCGGACTCTATAATCTAGAGACCGGACTCTACAATCTAGAGACCGGACTCTACAATCTAGAGACCGGACTCTATAATCTAGAGACCGGACTCTATAATCTAGAGACCGGACTCTATAATCTAGAGACAGGACTCTACAATCTAGAGACCGGACTCTATAATCTAGAGACCGGACTCTACAATCTAGAGACCGGACTCTACAATCTAGAGACCGGACTCTATAATCTAGGGACCGGACTCTACAATCTAGAGACCGGACTCTACGATATAGAGACAGGACTCTACAATCTAGAGACCGGACTCTACAATCTAGAGAACGGACTCTAGAATCTAGAGTCCGGACTCTACAATCTAGAGACCGGACTCTACAATCTAGAGACCGGACTCTACAATCTAGAGACCGGACTCTATAATCTAGAGACCGAACTCTACGATCTAGAGACAGGACTCTACAATCTAGAGACCGGACTCTAAAAAATCAGGAACGGGGGACTTAAGAACCCCTTTAGAGTAATGATCCAAAAAAAGGAAAACATGTAGAGTAAAATGATCAGGACACATGTAGAGTAAAGAGGAATGTAGAGTAAAGATGGACACATGTAGAGTAATGATCAGGGAACATGTAGAGTAATGATCGGGACACATGTAGCGTAAAGAATCAGGACACATTGTAGAGTAAAGATCAGGACACATGTAGAGTAATGATCAGGACACATGTAGAGTAATGATCAGGACACAGTAGAGTAATGATCGGGAACACATGTAGAGTAAAGATCAGGACACATGTAGAGTAATGATCAGGGACACATGTAGAGTAATGATCAGGACACATGTTAGAGTAAAGATCAGGCCACTGTAGAGTAATGATCAGGACACATGTAGAGTAAAGATCAGGACACATGTAGAGTAAAGATCGGACACATAGTAGAGTAATGATCAGGACACATGTAGAGTAAAGATCAGGACAATGTAGGAGTAATGATCAGGACACATGCAGAGTAATGATCAGGACACATGTAGAGTAAAGATCAGGACACATGTAGAGTAATGATCAGGACACATGTAGAGTAATGATCAGGACACATGTAGAGTAATGATCAGGACACATGTAGAGTAAAGATCAGGACACATGTAGAGTAATGATCAGGACACATGTAGAGTAAAGATCAGGACACATGTAGAGTAATGATCAGGACACATGTAGAGTAAAGATCAGGACACATGTAGAGTAAAGATCAGGACACATGTAGAGTAAAGATCAGGACACATGTAGAGTAATGATCAGGACACATGTAGAGTAAAGATCAGGACACATGTAGAGTAATGATCAGGACACATGTAGAGTAATGATCAGGGACACATGTAGAGTAAAGATCAGGACACATGTAGAGTAATGATCAGGACACATGTAGAGTAAAGATCAGGACACATGTAGAGTAATGATCAGGACACATGTAGAGTAAAGATCAGGACACATGTAGAGTAAAGATCAGGACACATGTAGAGTAATGATCAGGACACATGTAGAGTAATGATCAGGACACATGTAGAGTAAAGATCAGGACACATGTAGAGTAAAGATCAGGACACATGTAGAGTAATGATCAGGACACATGTAGAGTAAAGATCAGGACACATGTAGAGTAAAGATCAGGACACATGTAGAGTAATGATCAGGACACATGTAGAGTAATGATCAGGACACATGTAGAGTAATGATCAGGACACATGTAGAGTAAAGATCAGGACACATGTAGAGTAATGATCAGGACACATGTAGAGTAATGATCAGGACACATGTAGAGTAAAGATCAGGACACATGTAGAGTAAAGATCAGGACACATGTAGAGTAATGATCAGGACACATGTAGAGTAATGATCAGGACACATGTAGAGTAAAGATCAGGACACATGTAGAGTAAAGATCAGGACACATGTAGAGTAATGATCAGGACACATGTAGAGTAAAGATCAGGACACATGTAGAGTAATGATCAGGACACATGTAGAGTAAAGATCAGGACACATGTAGAGTAATGATCAGGACACATGTAGAGTAAAGATCAGGACACATGTAGAGTAATGATCAGGACACATGTAGAGTAAAGATCAGGACACATGTAGAGTAATGATCAGGACACATGTAGAGTAATGATCAGGACACATGTAGAGTAAAGATCAGGACACATGTAGAGTAATGATCAGGGACACATGTAGAGTAATGATCAGGACACATGTAGAGTAAAGATCAGGACACATGTAGAGTAATGATCAGGACACATGTAGAGTAAAGATCAGGACACATGTAGAGTAATGATCAGGACACATGTAGAGTAAAGATCAGGACACATGTAGAGTAATGATCAGGACACATGTAGAGTAAAGATCAGGACACATGTAGAGTAAAGATCAGGACACATGTAGAGTAATGATCAGGACACATGTAGAGTAATGATCAGGACACATGTAGAGTAATGATCGGGACACATGTAGAGTAATGAT
>CAKAOJ020000421.1:57500-152500 GCA_916701645.2 Sebastolobus alascanus | reverse complement strand
TCACTATTTTAAATAGGAATCATTTGCTGTTGTTTTTGTCATTAAACTAAACATGTCAGACAATAATATCTGTATAATATACTGTATATATAGTATAATATACTGAAGTATATATATAGTATGTTATCAGTATAGTATAGTATCAATATATTTTACTGTGAAAAGTCAGAGGAGAGTTTAATAACAGAGAATAAAATGATGAGCCACCTTTTACTGACTGTTACCATGGAAACTTGGGTTTTAGTTCACAGCTAGCCTGGTGGTAAACTGTCTTAATTAGTATTTGACTAATCTAAGAGCAGAATGAAGTGAGGCCCAACACTACAGAATAAAACTGAAACTGAAGCAATTAAATTCATTTTATTATTTATACTTATATTTATACTTCTATTGGTACTTCTATTTATACTTATTTATACTATTTATACTTCTATTTATACTTCTATTTATACTTATTTATACTTATTTATACTTCTATTTATACTATTTATACTTATTTATACTATTTATACTTCTATTTATACTATTTATACTTCTATTTATACTTATTTATACTATTTATACTTATATTTATACTATTTATACTTCTATTTATACTTATTTCTACTATTTCTACTTCTATTTCTACTGCTTTTCCTAGTGTGACATGTCAACATGGAGACGTTGTCCTGTTTAGTGGACCTGCATCATAATGAGTTGATAAAGCTCCTCTAACTGCAGCCTTCTATCTATATTCAGTGTTCTTCATGCTGACCACGTGGTGAACCAGGTTCAGGATGAAGATCTCTAAAGGTCAAACCCTGCAGAAGTCAAACCCTGCAGAGGTCAAACCCTGCAGAGGTCAAACCCTGCAGAGGTCAAACCCTGCAGAGGTCAAACCCTTTCGGTCCTGAAACAGAGCTAGTGCTGTAGTCGTGTACTGACCTCCATCTGTTGGCGGACCCAGCTCAGTGCTTGTGTGATACGTGTGTAAACGCCCGGCTTGTTCCTGAAAGCGCAGCCTTCTCCCCAGCTGGTGGCTCCAACCAGCTTCCATCCAGACGGGTCCTCACAGGCCAGAGGACCTCCGCTGTCCCCCTGAGGAGACACAGTCCAGGTCCCAGCTCACTAACCAGACCACCAAACCACCAACACTTCACAGCTTCACAAACACACAGAAGATCTGGGTGAACTGTTGGAGGGATTTTAAACTCAGTAACTTTATTTAAGTTTTAGTAGTTAAAATGTATTTTATTCCACAGGTCTTATAGTTTCCTAGAAAGGAACAGATGATTGTAAAACTGTAGATTCCTGGAGAAGACATGATGTGGTTGTAACGCTGCGTTCAGTTGGTTAAATTAATTCTTAATTGTTAGTGTTAGTCAGTGCAGGTCAGCTGAACATAAACTGTAAAAACTGTTTTTGGTTATAGATAACATGCAAGCATACAATCGCACAAATATGGAAAGACTTCCAATAATAAATAAATAGTAACTTATAACAGTTTTTTAGCAGGATATGAACAACTGCTTATAAAATCTCTTCTCATTTCTTTCATAAAACCTCTAAATATGAGTATGTCCTCAGTAGGTGTAGTCTCACAACACTGCCTCTATATTAGTTCCAGGTTGCACAGAAGTTTCCTTTATGAAGAGATGACCTGTAAAATAAAGTCTACAGTTACAGCTCAGAGAGTCACTGAGACTAAATGTGTTTGTGCACTTTATCTTTCAACATCTGTTACAGCTGCTGGGAGTTAAATATCAGATGTGTAATGGCACTAATACTGTGGTCACCTCTGATCAGAGTTACAGAACAGATGTATATAATAATAATTATAATAATAATATTAATAATAATAATACCAGTGCAGAGGACCAGCCCGTAGAGTTCAGGTAGATTCATACGTGATTAGTTGACCCGTAGTTGAATCATATTCACATCATGAGCACATTTCGCAATTGAACTGAAACGCTCCGTTTTAGCTCCTGTCTCTTTAAGAAGCCCGGTCTGCTCTGATTGGCTGGAGAGATTAATATGGTTCACCTTTACAAAGGTAGATCTCCAGCTGTGGGCGGTATATTCTAATGAGCTGCATGTGACATAGGAAGGGGAGCGAGATCTGATTGGCTGGTTGAATCACATGTTCTCTGATCTGGTCGTCTGATTTCACAGTTTGTGGGTTGGGAGGAGCTCCAGATCCCCAGATAGTTGGGAGGAGCTCCAGATCCCCAGATAGTTGGGAGGAGCTCCAGATCCTCAGATAGATGGAAGGAACTCCAGATCCCCAGATGGTTGGGAGGAGCTCCAGATCCCCAGATAGATGGAAGGAGCTCCAGATCCCCAGATAGTTGGGAGGAGCTCCAGATCCCCAGATAGTTGGGAGGAGCTCCAGATCCCCAGATAGTTGGGAGGAGCTCCAGATCCCAAGATAGTTGGGAGGAGCTCCAGATCTCCAGATAGTTGGGAGGAGCTCCAGATCCCCAGATAGTTGGGAGGAGCTCCAGATCCCCAGATAGTTGGAAGGAGCTCCAGATCCCCAGATAGATGGGAGGAGCTCCAGATCCCCAGATAGTTGGGAGGAGCTCCAGATCCCCAGATAGTTGGGAGGAGCTCCAGATCCCCAGATAGTTGGGAGGAGCTCCAGATCCCCAGATAGTTGGGAGGAGCTCCAGATCCTCAGATAGTTGGGAGGAGCTCCAGATACCCAGATAGTTGGGAGGAGCTCCAGATCCCCAGATAGATGGGAGGAGCTCCAGATCCCCAGATAGTTGGGAGGAGCTCCAGATCCTCAGATAGATGGGAGGAGCTCCAGATCCCCAGATAGTTGGGAGGAGCTCCAGATCCCCAGATAGATGGGAGGAGCTCCAGATCCTCAGATAGATGGGAGGAGCTCCAGATCCCCAGATAGATGGGAGGAGCTCCAGATCCCCAGATAGATGGGAGGAGCTCCAGATCCCCAGATAGTTGGAGGAGCTCCAGATCCCCAGATAGTTGGGAGGAGCTCCAGATCCCCAAATAGATGGGAGGAGCTCCAGATCCCCAGATAGTTGGGAGGAGCTGCAGATCCCCAGATAGTTGGGAGGAGCTCCAGATACCCAGATAGTTGGGAGGAGCTCCAGATACCCAGATAGTTGGGAGGAGCTCCAGATCCCCAAATAGATGGGAGGAGCTCCAGATCCCCAGATAGTTGGGAGGAGCTCCAGATCCCCAGATAGATGGGAGGAGCTCCAGATCCCCAGATAGTTGGGAGGAGCTCCAGATCCCCAGATAGTTGGGAGGAGCTCCAGATCCCCAGATAGTTGGGAGGAGCTCCAGATCCCCAGATGGATGGGAGGAGCTCCAGATCCCCAGATGGATGATCACCATATGTCCCCTTAAAGAGAAGCATGTGTACCTGACAGGAGTCGGTTCCTCCCTCCAGGTATCCTGCACAGATCATCCAGGAGGAGATGAAGCCGTGGTAAACCTCCGGCTGGTTACAGGTCTTCGTGGAGAGGAGCGGCACCACGGCCGAGCGCAGGTCCACACTGGTCTCTCCTGGAAGAAGGATGTATGTATCAGAGAGGTTATTATTATTATTATTATTATTATTATTATTATGATTATTATCAGACTGTTGCTGTGGGTGAATCAGACTCACCTTCCTCCTCCGTTGTTCCCCATCCAGAGATCCAGCACATGGTTCCCTCCTCAAACTCCTCCCCGTAGTTCGGCAGGCAGATGGGCTCCACAAAACCTACAGAGGAGACTTATAAGGAACTACATCTCCCAGACACACTGTACACAACAACGTGTGTGATCTGTTTCCACCTCAATCATAAGGTAATAATAATAATAATATAAACTATAATATATAATAATAACTCAGGTGGTAGCTACACAGCATTCAGCAGCTTCACACAAACAACTCCATCCTGCCTCCAGCTAGTTAGTTAGTGTTGTTTTGGGACTTTGGTGAATCCAAAGTGACCTTTAAAACACCAAAGTCACACAATAACTCAAACAAACTGACGGATGGAGGCAGCGGTACCTGAAGACATTCTATGATGTGTGAATCAGAAACATTCATTATTCTCTTCATCACCTTGTATTTATCACAGGTACAGATCGCCCTATCAGGAACCAACATTAACACTCCCTCATTCATTTCAATGAGTTGGCACAGCAACCGTTGCTGCAGTGCACTTCTACATCATCCAGCAATGCACTTCACTGGCCGATCAAGACCGTGCACGCACACACACATCCCTGGTGGATCCTCAACAGAGTTTCATTGTTTATTAAAATGATTTTGTGCAGAAGATATGATGATGAAGATAATACATTGCATACATTACACCAATGCAGCCGCTCCATCTTTCATACAACCATAGTTTGAGCAGAGCAGTTCCTCTGGATCAGGATCAGGATCAGGATCAGGATCAGGATCAGGATCAGGGTGAGGGTTACCCTAACCAGGTGATGAGCCTCAGATCCTGAACTGAGTCTGATGCTGAAGCTGCTGAGATCTTCAACAGAAGAGTTCTGTCCAGCTTTGAGCTCAGAACGTATGAATACTGGAACATAGAGCTGTTGTTACTGAGAGAGAGAGCGAGGGAGAAGAACAGCAGTACCATTGAAAGTAAGTGAGGTGTTGAGTTTCATCAGAGCGATGTCGTAGTCCAGTCCTCTGGGTCTGTAGCGAGCGTGGTATATGATCTGCTCCACAGCCAGAGACCGGGCCGAGTGGACCGGCTGCTTGGTCAGACCCACATGGACCGTCCACTTGGACGGGTCCGCAAACCTGAGGACAGACAGCAGAAGACTCTGTGAATCCTCCAGAATACAGAGTGGGTTCTTCCTTTAATACCAGCCAATCACATCTTTAAACACAAGTCACATGATCAGTAAACAAGGAGACTCTTTACTGGGAGCCCGTTTACTGGGAGTCCGTTTACTGGGAGCCCGTTTACTGGGAGTCCGTTTACTGGGAGCCCGTTTACTGGGAGTCCGTTTACTGGGAGCCCGTTTACTGGGAGTCCGTTTACTGGGAGCCCGTTTACTGGGAGCCCGTTTACTGGGAGTCCGTTTACTGGGAGCCCGTTTACTGGGAGTCCGTTTACTGGGAGCCCGTTTACTGGGAGCCCGTTTACTGGGAGTCCGTTTACTGGGAGCCCGTTTACTGGGAGTCCGTTTACTGGGAGCCCGTTTACTGGGAGTCCGTTTACTGGGAGTCTGTTTACTGGGAGCCTGTTTACTGGGAGCCTGTTTACTGGGAGCCTGTTTACTGGGAGTCCGTTTACTGGGAGCCCGTTTACTGGGAGTCCGTTTACTGGGAGCCCGTTTACTGGGAGCCCGTTTACTGGGAGTCTGTTTACTGGGAGCCTGTTTACTGGGAGCCCGTTTACTGGGAGCCCGTTTACTGGGAGCCCGTTTACTGGGAGCCTGTTTACTGGGAGCCTGTTTACTGGGAGCCTGTTTACTGGGAGCCCGTTTACTGGGAGTCTGTTTACTGGGAGTCTGTTTACTGGGAGCCTGTTTACTGGGAGCCTGTTTACTGGGAGCCCGTTTACTAGGAGCCCGTTTACTGGGAACCTGTTTACTGGGAGCCTGTTTACTGGGAACCTGTTTACTGGGAGCCTGTTTACTGGGAGCCTGTTTACTGGGAGCCTGTTTACTGGGAGCCTGTTTACTGGGAACCTGTTTACTGGGAGCCTGTTTACTGGGAGCCTGTTTACTGGGAACCTGTTTACTGGGAGCCTGTTTACTGGGAGTCTGTTTACTGGGAGCCTGTTTACTGGGAGCCTGTTTACTGGGAGTCTGTTTACTGGGAGCCTGTTTACTGGGAACCTGTTTACTGGGAGCCTGTTTACTGGGAGCCCGTTTACTGGGAACCTGTTTACTGGGAGCCCGTTTACTGGGAGTCTGTTTACTGGGAGCCTGTTTACTGGGAGCCCGTTTACTGGGAGTCTGTTTACTGGGAGCCTGTTTACTGGGAGCCCGTTTACTGGGAGCCCGTTTACTGGGAGCCTGTTTACTGGGAGCCTGTTTACTGGGAACCTGTTTACTGGGAACCTGTTTACTGGGAACCTGTTTACTGGGAACCTGTTTACTGGGAACCTGTTTACTGGGAGCCCGTTTACTGGGAACCTGTCACCCTGACAGGTTAAAGAGTTAATGATAGTGTTCATGGTATGGTATGGTATGGTATGGTATTGTATGGTATGGTATGGTTCGGTATGGTATGGTATGGTATTGTATGGTATGGTATGGTTCGGTATGGTATGGTATGGTATGGTATTGTATGGTATGGTATGGTTCGGTATGGTATGGTATGGTATTGTATGGTATGGTATGGTTCGGTATGGTATGGTATGGTATTGTATGGTATGGTATGGTTCGGTATGGTATGGTATGGTATGGTATGGTATTGTATGGTATGGTATGGTTCGGTATGGTATGGTATGGTATTGTATGGTATGGTATGGTTCGGTATGGTATGGTATGGTATTGTATGGTATGGTATGGTTCGGTATGGTATGGTATGGTATGGTATGGTATTGTATGGTATGGTATGGTTCGGTATGGTATGGTATGGTATTGTATGGTATGGTATGGTTCGGTATGGTATGGTATGGTATGGTATTGTATGGTATGGTATGGTTCGGTATGGTATGGTATGGTATTGTATGGTATGGTATGGTTCGGTATGGTATGGTATGGTATGGTATGGTATGGTATTGTATGATATGGTATGGTATGGTATGGTATGGTGCGCAGGACGTCTGTAGAGTCTTCCTAAATGGTGATAAAGGTTCTGAGCTCAGAGTTTCCTCTTTAGATCAGCGCTTCTCAAACTTTTTACATCAAGTACCACCTCAGAAAATATTTTTCTCTCCAAGTACTACTGTACCATGATGACCGATGTTCACGCAGGAGGCCGATTTATTCCTAATAATAATAATAATACTTATTGTTGACTTTCGTCAGCCACGCTGTACAAAGTGGAAGCACTGGAGCTGCCAATTAAACTCTTCCATAAAACCATAATAATAGTTCCTGTTTGCAGTGCTTTTGAACCCTTCATCATCAGCTTCAGCTCCTTCCTCTCACTATCTTCATCCTCAGCTTCAGCTCTCTCCTCTCACTATCTTCATCCTCAGCTTCAGCTTGGAACTAATCGGGGATATTTTGCACGCACTACTACCCGACTACGTAGCTGCTACGTGACGGGGCAGTAGTAGTAGTAGTAGTATTAGTACTAGTAGTAGTAGGAGTAGTAGTACTAGTAGTAGTAGTAGTACTAGTAGTAGTAGTAGTAGTACTAGTAGTAGTAGTAGTAGTAGTAGTAGTAGTAGTACTAGTAGTAGTAGTAGTACTAGTAGTAGTAGTAGTACTAGTAGTAGTAGTAGTAGTAGTAGTAGTAGTAATACTAGTAGTAGTAGTAGTACTAGTAGTAGTAGTAGTTGTAGTAGTAGCGCGTTTATAAGTTTTTTTGTTTCAAAATAAAAAATATTACAGCAAAGCCCAAACTTATTTTAAACCCATTTCAATGATCTCATGGTTCATGTATTTTCATTTGTAGTAGTATTTTGATAGTATTATATATGTTTTTAAATTAATTTAATTTAATTTAAAAAAAATATTTCAGAGATTCCTCCGCGTACCACTAGAGGGAGCAGGCGTTCCACCAGTGGTACACGAACCAGAGTTTGAGAACCACTGATTTAGACCTTTTCACAAAGCTGCTGCTGAGACTCTTTGACTGAGGAACTGAGGAAACTCTGGATGAGATCATGTTTCAACAGACTCAGCTCTACTCTACACTGATTGGCTGGCAGGTGATCCGTCTGTGGTGGTGAATGTGTTATATATTATATATTATATATTATATATTATATATTATATTTATCAGGGTTTCTGCAGAGTTCATCCAGACTTTTTAAGACCAAATAGAATATAATCTAATACCTGTTTCATGGTCACACCCGTCAGTCTTAAAATATGACGGCCTAGAATTATTTATTATATCACATCAGCAGTTTTCTAACAATAACTCCTGATGATATAATTAATTCACTTATTGCGACCTGGACCCAGATAAGTGGATGGATGGATTAAGAAATGAAAAATGATGAATTTAACAGAAGCTTTTCTGCCTACAGCAGGCAGGAAAAACATTTCTGTAAATTAAATTTAAGACATTTGAATACCTTCCAAGGTCTTTACTGAGAGCTGTCCCTGATTGATTCATCAAGTAAATTATATCTGGCTTCAAACTTCTAATCTAACTGTACAAATATCACCAATTCTACAGAAATCAAATCGTCTTCATTCATTCATGTGTTGTCTGTGATCATTTAATGTACATTTAATAACCTGTTGTAGGTCTGAACGTATACAGTAGTGCAGCGTCTCCAGTTCTGTGAGCTGATTGGATCCATATTAAATCAATATATGCTTTAAAAACTGTGTTATTGTGACTGATTGTGAGTAGTTTAGGAAGTCTGAGGACTGTGTGCTACTACATTTAGAGCTACATGCTTTGTGAAACACTCTTAGTGTTGTAAAGTTGGTGTTACTCGGCCAGTTAGGAGCTCATTAGGATGTTTTATAATATATTATAATAAGCATCGGCCTTTACTGCCTTATCTTTGACTGATGTTCAATCACAGAATGTTTTTAGGGTAAAAAAACAAACTGTAAATACAAGTTGACTTTAGTTATGTAGTATACTTTTATATCTGAAGAACATGCAAAGGAAGCTAATGAAGCTTAGCATTTGCATAGCATTTGCAATTGCATAGCTCCTCTGGATGCACACACAGTATAACATGTGATGTGTAGATGTGAGACTCACCCGTACACACAGTATAACATGTGATGTGTAGATGTGAGACTCACCCGTACACACAGTATAACATGTGATGTGTGTAGATGTGAGACTCACCCGTACACACAGTATAACATGTGATGTGTAGTTGTGTGACTCACCCGTACACACAGTATAACATGTGATGTGTAGTTGTGTGACTCACCCGTACACACAGTATAACATGTGATGTGTAGATGTGAGACTCACCCGTACACACAGTGAGCTGCAGTGAGGATCCAGCGCGATGTGATGATGGAGCCTCCACACAGGTGTTCACTGCTGAAGTGGAGGCTGACCTGCCAGGGAAACTGACCCGGCTTGGAGATGTTACCTCCGACGATACGAGTGGTGTACCGAGACCTGGAGCCGCACTCTGAGGACGCACGGAGGGTCAAAGGTCAGCTCCTGCACCTCTAAGGCTAACACAGTACTGATTCACACCATGAGCTGGAGGCTGATACTGGCCTTTATTAAATATCAGTCATGTGTTCCTGAGTTTCTCCTCCCACTGAAGAGTTGCTGTGCGTCACTTGTCTTGTTCTACGACGGTGTATTAGGGCCATTGCATATAATATTAAAATAATAATTACGGAGCTGGGGGGGTAATATTCAGAGAAATAAACTCCGAATTTCCTGGATTAAAGTCGTACATTTACAAGAAAAAAAACTCACAAAATTACGAGAAAACAACTGAAATCAGAATGTTTTCTTCTGAATTCACGACGTCTCCTCACAGTCTGGATGCTGATGATAATCTGGTGATTCTGGGTGTTTCCTTATTTCTAAATCCAACTGAAGAGTTGCTGTGCGTCACTTGTCTTGTTCTACGACGGTGTATTAGGGCCATTGTATATAATATTAAAATAATAATTACGGAGCTGGGGGAGGGGGGTAATATTCAGAGAGAAAAACTCTGAATTTCCAGGATTAAAGTCGTACATTTACAAGAAAAAAAACTCACAAATTTACGAGAAAACAACTGAAATCAGAATGTTTTCTTCTGAATTCACGATGTCTCCTCACAGTTCGGATGCTGATGATAATCTGGTGATTCTGGGTGTTTCCTTATTTCTAAATCCAATTGCAAAGTATAATTTGATTAAGGTCTTCCACTGCAGGTATAATATGACGAGCGGCTGTAGTGTGATGAGGTTGATCCAACCGTGTGAAGTGAAGCGATGTTATTGAGGGAAAAAAAACACTATTTCATATCTCTATTTTTTTTGTTTGTTTTTTACCTACATTCACCCCGAATACACCGTTACCGTAGAGAGCTGCTGTAGAACAGCATGTGAATATATAGTGATGTTGTGGTTTTAGCTGCTAATGTTGCTAACGTTAATCAACATGATGTTAATCACGTTGAGTCTCGTGTGTGTCGGTAACGAGCAGCAGGACGCTGACAGGTGTTAACCAGCTGTTTCTGATAGAGATCCTTTAAAGCTCATAAATATGGATCAAAAGTATCAACTCTCACAGATCCATACTAGTTGAACCATAGAACATGCAGGTGCACATGCACAAACACACACACACACACACACACACACACACACACACACACACACACACACACACACACACACACACATCAGTGATGTAACTCCATTAAAGCCTCTCAGTTAACAAAGTGTTCCAGATGAACATCGTAAAACTCAGCTGTGGTCGTCTTTATACCGTTATTTTTAAATACAGACTACTACAGTAACAACACACATACCTGCACACACTCCAACAAAGACACACAGAAGAAAAACACACATTTTCATGCCATGCAGGAGCCCGTGCGCTCCTCTTGACTTAGATCGTCATAGAAACAAAGATCAGTCAGTCTGCAGCGTGTTTCCTCACCCAGACACTTCAGAGTGGCGACCTTCCCCGAGCTGCACTGAGTCTTACTGTGGAGTCAAATCACAGAGAAACTCAGCAAACATGGACAAGTACTACAAGTACTGCAAGTACTACAAGTACTACAAGTACTGCAAGTACTACAAGTACTACAAGTGAAGGTTTTAATGTCCAGTGACTCTGAAGATCAGGAAACAGAAAGTAGAAGAATATTTCTTAGATTGACTCCAACACTCATCAAAGTCAATGAAGATAACTTAGAGGCGGCAGCAATGAGACGAAGAAGACGCTGCACTCAAAGGTCACAAAGGTCAGATTATGCTTCATCAGAAGTGTTTTCAAACTAAAGACAAAAGGCTTCATGGATGAAGACTAAACCTCCGTTAGAGCAGCTCCTCTATATATATCTATAAATAAAGTTATTATTATTATTAGGGAACCATCCGCTATCTGATCACTAGAGTTAAGCTCCAGTTAGACTTTACGCATCTGTGTCGTCTTGAGGATCCAACTGATGTAAATTTCTCATGACATTGACAATGTCTGTACATACCTACTGAACATGTAGAATAGGTACTGTATGTGTACTGTATGTGTACTGTATGTGTACTGTATGTGTACTGTCTGTGTACTGTATGTGTACTGTATGTGTACTGTATGTGTACTGTATGTGTATTGTATGTGTACTGTATGTGTACTTTATGTGTACTGTATGTGTACTGTATGTGTACTGTCTGTGTACTGTATGTGTACTGTATGTGTACTGTATGTGTACTGTCTGTGTACTGTATGTGTACTGTATGTGTACTGTATGTGTACTGTATGTGTACTGTATGTGTACTGTCTGGGGGAAGTTGAGCCATTTATTTAGAAATTATAGCTTTAACTTGTTATTTAAATCACAATGTGAACTGCAATGCTTCAATAAAGGTTGAATGAAAAGATGACCATATGGGTGAATCAACTTTGAACCTTTAGGACGTGATGGTTGATGAATTTTAGGGTTCTCCATCCTCCTGAAGCAGCCTCTCTCTGAGGCAGCCTCTCTCTGAAGCCTCTCTCTGAAGCAGCCTCTCTCTGAGGCAGCCTCTCTCTGAAGCAGCCTCTGTCTTAATCAGCCTCTCTCTGAGGCAGCCTCTCTCTGAAGCCTCTCTCTGAAGCAGCCTCTCTCTGAGGCAGCCTCTCTCTGAAGCAGCCTCTGTCTTAATCAGCCTCTCTCTGAAGCAGCCTCTCTCTGAAACAGCCTCTCTCTGAAACAGCCTCTCTCTGAGGCAACCTCTCTCTGAAGCAGCCTCTCTCTGAAACAGCCTCTCTCTGAGGCAGCCTCTCTCTGAAACAGCCTCTCTCTGAGGCAGCCTCTCTCTGAAGCAGCCTCTCTGAAGCAGCCTCTCTCTGAAAAAGCATCTCTCTGAAGCAGCCTCTCTGCAGCAGCCTATCTCTGAGGCAGCCTCTCTCTGAAGCAGCCTTTCTGAGGCAGCCTCTCTCTGAGGCAGCCTCTCTCTGAAGCAGCCTATCTCTGAAGCAGCCTCTCTCTGAAGCAGCCTCTCTCTGAAGCAGCCTCTCTCTGAAGCAGCCTCTCTCTGAAACAGCCTCTCTCTGAAGCAGCCTCTCTCTGAAGCAGCCTCTCTCTGAAGCAGCCTCTCTCTGAGGCAGCCTCTCTCTGAAGCAGCCTCTCTCTGAGGCAGCCTCTCTGAAGCAGCCTCTCTCTGAAAAAGCCTCTCTCTGAAGCAGCCTCTCTGCAGCAGCCTATCTCTGAGGCAGCCTCTCTCTGAAGCAGCCTTTCTGAGGCAGCCTCTCTCTGAGGCAGCCTCTCTCTGAAGCAGCCTATCTCTGAAGCAGCCTCTCTCTGAAGCAGCCTCTCTCTGAGGCAGCCTCTCTCTGAAGCAGCCTCTCTCTGAGGCAGCCTCTCTCTGAAGCAGCCTCTCTCTGAAGCAGCCTCTCTGAGGCAGGCTCTCTCTGAAGCAGCCTCTCTGACGCAGCCTCTCTCTGAAGCAGCCTCTCTCTGAAGCAGCCTCTCTCTGAAACAGCCTCTCTCTGAAGCAGCCTCTCTCTGAAGCAGCCTCTCTCCGAAACAGCCTCTCTCTGAAACAGCCTCTCTCTGAAGCAGCCTCTCTCTGAAACAGCCTCTCTCTGAGGAAGCCTCTGTCTGAAGCAGTCTCTCTCTGAGGCAGCCTCTCTCTGAAGCAGCCGCCCTCTGAGGCGGCCTCTCTCTGAAGCAGCTTCTCTGAAGCAGCCTCTCTCTGAGGCAGCCTCTCTCTGAATCAGCCTCTCTCTGAAGCAGCCTCTCTCTGAAGCAGCCTCTCTCTGAGGCAGCCTCTCTGAAGCAGCCTCTCTCTGAAGCAGCCTCTCTGAAGCTGCCTCTCTCTGAAGCAGCCTCTCTCTGAAGCAGCCTCTCTCTGAAGCAGCCTCTCTCTGAAGCAGCCTCTCTCTGAGGCAGCCTCTCTCTGAAGCAGCCTCTCTCTTACTCCTCATCACGGCCAAGTTGAGCCAAGACAAACACTTTTTTTTGGAAAGTCTTATTTTGAAAACTGTTTATTTTAGATCCAAAGTGATGATTCCCAAGGATGCACCACATCCTGAAATATATATACAGTATTCGCCTCAACTAAAAACTGGCTCAACTCATCCCAGTCTCCCCTATGCAGTATGCTAACAGGTGTAATAGTTACTTCATTCAGGTGGGGATGTGCTTACTACCTGAAGGTTGTGGCGTTCTGGAGCTTAATGATCTGTGACTGGCTCAGGTTGATGGACACCAGGTTGTACTGAAGGTCCTGCTCAATGGAGGTCAGAGAGACGAAGAATGACTCCACATACCTGAGAGACACACAGCAACACAGAAACAATGTTCAGCTGATGACATTTGACCCTGATAACAATAGTTTTAAAATACTGGGATGAGACTGACATGTTAGTATATGGAACAGACCCAGCAACTCGTCTCTGTGTAAAGGGCTCAACCTCCTAAAGGTTTTGATATGCTCAGACATGAACTCAAAATCTGACTATGATTAGCATATAAAGCCCTTTAATTATGAACCTTTCTTATGGTCATTCTTTAATTATGAACCTTTGTTATGGTCATTCTTTAATTATGAACCTTTGTTATGGTCATTCTTTAATTATGAACCTTTGTTATGGTCATTTGATGAAACCCACCTCAGTCCAGTTCAACAAAAGGTTTTCTATTGACTGTCTAATAAGACTGTGTTCAGACCCAAAACACAACTCTGGAACCATTACCTTAGCTTGAACAGTGTACACACTGACACGCCCACTTTACTACATGACACGCCCACTTTACTACAGCACACACCCACTTTATTACAGCACACGCCCACTTTACTACAGCACACACCCACTTTACTACAGCACATACCCACTTTATTACAGCACACGCCCACTTTACTACAGCACACACCCACTTTACTACAGCACATACCCACTTTATTACAGCACACGCCCACTTTATTACAGCACACACCCACTTTATTACAGCACACACCCACTTTATTACAGCACACGCCCACTTTATTACAGCACACGCCCACTTTACTACAGCACGCACCCACTTTATTACAGCACACGCCCACTTTACTACAGCACACACCCACTTTACTACAGCACACACCCACTTTACTACAGCACAAACCCACTTTA
This sequence comes from Sebastolobus alascanus, assembly GCA_916701645.2. NCBI lineage: Eukaryota > Metazoa > Chordata > Actinopteri > Perciformes > Sebastidae > Sebastolobus > Sebastolobus alascanus. Next base: position 138,156 of record CAKAOJ020000421.1, on the reverse strand, counting down.
CTACAGCACACACCCACTTTATTACAGCACACACCCACTTTACTACAGCACACACCCACTTTACTACAGCACACAACCACTTTACTACAGCACAAACCCACTTTACTACAGCACACACCCACTTTATTACAGCACACACCCACTTTACTACAGCACACACCCACTTTACTACAGCACACACCCACTTTACTACAGCACAAACCCACTTTACTACAGCACACACCCACTTTACTACAGCACACACCCACTTTACTACAGCACACACCCACTTTACTACAGCACACGCCCACTTTACTACAGCACACACCCACTTTACTACAGCACACGCCCACTTTACTACAGCACACGCCCACTTTACTACAGCACACACCCACTTTACTACAGCACACACCCACTTTACTACAGCACACACCCACTTTACTACAGCACACACCCACTTTACTACAGCACACACCCACTTTACTACAGCACACACCCACTTTACTACAGCACACACCCACTTTACTACAGCACACACCCACTTTACTACAGCACACACCCACTTTACTACAGCACACACCCACTTTACTACAGCACACACCCACTTTACTACAGCACACACCCACTTTACTACAGCACACACCCACTTTACTACAGCACACACCCACTTTACTACAGCACACACCCACTTTACTACAGCACACACCCACTTTACTACAGCACACACCCACTTTACTACAGCACAAACCCACTTTACTACAGCACACACCCACTTTATTACAGCACACACCCACTTTACTACAGCACACACCCACTTTACTACAGCACACACCCACTTTACTACAGCACACACCCACTTTATTACAGCACACACCCACTTTACTACAGCACACACCCACTTTACTACAGCACACACCCACTTTACTACAGCACAAACCCACTTTACTACAGCACACACCCACTTTATTACAGCACACACCCACTTTACTACAGCACACACCAGCACACACCCACTTTACTACAGCACACACCCACTTTACTACAGCACACACCCACTTTATTACAGCACACACCCACTTTACTACAGCACACACCCACTTTACTACAGCACACACCAACTTTACTACAGCACACACCCACTTTACTACAGCACACACCCACTTTACTACAGCACACACCCACTTTACTACAGCACAAACCCACTTTACTACAGCACATACCCACTTTACTACAGCACACACCCACTTTACTACAGCACAAACCCACTTTATTACAGCACATACCCACTTTACTACAGCACACACCCACTTTACTACAGCACAAACCCACTTTACTACAGCACATACCCACGTTACTACAGCACACACCCACTTTAACTACAGCACAAACCACTTTACTACAGCACACACCCACTTTATTACAGCACACACCCACTTTACTACTGCACACACACCCACTTACTACAGCACACACCCACTTTATTACAGCACACACCAACTTACTTCAGCACACAACCACTTTACTACAGCACACACCCACTTTACTACAGCACAAACCCACTTTACTACAGCACACACCCACTTTATTACAGCACACACCCACTTTACTACAGCACACACCCACTTTACTACAGCACACACCCACTTTATTACAGCACACACCAACTTTACTACAGCACACACCCACTTTATTACAGCACACACCAACTTTACTTCAGCACACACCCACTTTACTACAGCACACACCCACTTTACTACAGCACAAACCCACTTTACTACAGCACACACCCACTTTATTACAGCACACACCCACTTTACTACAGCACAAACCCACTTTACTACAGCACACACCCACTTTACTACAGCACACACCCACTTTATTACAGCACACACCCACTTTACTACAGCACATGCCCACTTTACTACAGCACACACCCACTTTACTACAGCACACACCCACTTTACTACAGCACACACCCACTTTATTACAGCACACACCCACTTTACTACAGCACACACCCACTTTACTACAGCAAACACCCACTTTACTACAGCAAACACCCACTTTACTACATGACACACCCACTTTACTACAGCAAACACCCACTTTACTACAGCAAACACCCACTTTACTACATGACACACCCACTTTACTACAGCACACACCCACTTTACTACAGCACACACCCACTTTACTACAGCAAACACCCACTTTACTACATGACACACCCACTTTACTACATGACACGCCCACTTTACTTCATGACACATCCACTTTACTACAGCACACACCCACTTTACTACAGCACACACCCACTTTATTACAGCACACACCCACTTTACTACAGCACACACCCACTTTACTACAGCACACACCCACTTTATTACAGCACACACCCACTTTACTACAGCACACACCCACTTTACTACAGCACAAACCCACTTTACTACAGCACACACCCACTTTACTACAGCACACACCCACTTTACTACAGCACAAACCCACTTTACTACAGCACATACCCACTTTATTACAGCACACACCCACTTTACTACAGCACAAACCCACTTTACTACAGCGAACACCCACTTTACTACATGACACACCCACTTTACTACATGACACACCCACTTTACTACATGACACGCCCACTTTACTTCATGACACATCCACTTTACTACAGCAAACACCCACTTTACTACATGACACACACACTTTACTACATGACACGCCCACTTTACTACATGAAACACCCACTTTACTACATGACACACCCACTTTACTACAGCACACACCCACTTTACTACATGACACACCCACTTTACTACATGACACACCCACTTTACTACATGACACACCCACTTTACTACATGACACACCCACTTTACTACACGACACACCCACTTTACTACATGACACACCCACTTTACTACAGCACACACCCACTTTACTACAGCACACACCCACTTTACTACAGCACACGCCCACTTTACTACAGCACACACCCACTTTACTACAGCACACACCCACTTTACTACAGCACACACCCACTTTACTACAGCACACACCCACTTTACTACAGCACACACCCACTTTATTACAGCACACACCGACTTTACTACAGCACACACCCACTTTATTACAGCACACACCGACTTTACTACAGCACACGCCCACTTTACTACAGCACACACCCACTTTACTACAGCACACACCCACTTTACTACAGCACACACCCACTTTACTACAGCACACACCCACTTTATTACAGCACACACCGACTTTACTACAGCACACGCCCACTTTACTACAGCACACACCCACTTTACTACATGACACACCCACTTTACTACAGCACACACCCACTTTACTACAGCACACACCCACTTTACTACAGCACACACCCACTTTATTACAGCACACGCCCACTTTACTACATGACACGCCCACTTTACTACATGACACGCCCCCTGAGATAACCTCCGGCATTAACATACTTATTTCAAACCATGATGTTTTCCTAAACCTAACCAAGTTGTTTTGGTTTTGGTGCCTAAACCCAGTAAAGTACTTTTGGTTTTGTGCCACATGTTAGCACGTTAGCACGTTAGCATGGCAACTAGCATTCATCTCAAAGTGCAGCTGCGCACTTTTAGAGGTATTCTGTCATCAACTGAAGTGTAGTTTATCCTCTGGGGACCCTGACCATCTCGGTGATCCATCTAATAATGGCTGAGATATTTCACTCTGGAAAAAATGTGTTGGACCATCATACAGCCGTCTGAACGGTGCTGGACAATCCAGATCAAGACAACCAGCTGAACAAAAAGGGGGGCGTGGACACAAATCTCCAATCACACCATAACATGCAGATAGAGCTGAGACAACAAGGGAAAAGACAACAAGACAACAAGGGGAAAGACAACAAGACAACAAGGGGAAAGACAACAAGAGAAAAGACAAAAAGACAACAAGGGGAAAGACAACAAGACAACAAGGGGAAAGACAACAAGACAACAAGGGGAAAGACAACAAGAGAAAAGACAAAAAGACAACAAGGGGAAAGACAACAAGACAACAAGGGGAAAGACAACAAGGGAAAAGACAAAAAGACAACAAGGGGAAAGACAACAAGACAACAAGGGGAAAGACAACAAGACAACAAGGGGAAAGACAACAAGAGAAAAGACAAAAAGACAACAAGGGGAAAGACAACAAGACAACAAGGGGAAAGACAACAAGACAACAAGGGGAAAGACAACAAGAGAAAAGACAAAAAGACAACAAGGGGAAAGACAACAAGACAACAAGGGGAAAGACAACAAGACAACAAGGGGAAAGACAACAAGGGGAAAGACAACAAGAGAAAATACAGCCAGAGATCTGAGCCACAGTGAGAACCTGGAGTATCCCAGCTGCTTGCAGGCAGAGACTCCCAGCAAGTTGTTCCAGCCCTCTGAGCACACCGTCCTCCAGACTCCTCCTCTCTGGACCTGCAGGACGGACTTCCTCCCACTCAGACGCACTGACACAGAGAGACAGACAGAGAGACAGAGAGAGAGAGAGACAGAGAGACAGACGGAGAGAGAGAGAGACAGACAGAGAGACAGAGAGACAGACAGAGAGACAGAGAGACAGACAGAGAGACAGAGAGAGAGAGACAGACAGAGAGACAGAGAGAGACACAGAGAGACAGACAGACAGACAGAGAGACAGAGAGAGACACAGAGAGACAGACAGACAGACAGAGAGACAGAGAGAGACAGACAGAGTTATACAGTATAAGTGAAGAAGAGGTGATGAGGTGGAACATTATTAAAATGCTGCATGTTGTCATTTAGACTATAGATACTAGATACTGAAGCTTTATTATGTCATCAGTCAGTTAAAGATGCTGTTGAAGATGACCTTCTATCTTTCTATAATTGAGTTCTGATATATATATATATATACATACTGACTGATGTATTATTATGCAGTGTTTCAGTGCGTTTCAGTGCGTTTCAGTGCGTTTCAGTGCATTTCAGTGTGTTTCAGTGTGTTTCAGTGTGTTTCAGTGTCTCACCACAGCCGAGCTCGTCCTCTCCGTTGTCACAGTGCACGTCTCCATCACACTGAGCCGACGGACGGATGCATTTAGATGATGAACCACAACGAAACTTCCCCACACAGCTAAGACCCACTGTACACACACACACACACACACACACACACACACACACACACACACACACACACACACACACACACACACACACACACACACACACACACACACACACAAACACACACACACACACACACACACACATTATTACACGGCTACTTACTGAAGAAATCAATAATTTGACACAAAAACGGTCCTCCAGAGTCCGACATCAGAGCTGCGCCCATAGCAACGGTCTGTTATACATAGCAACGGTCTGTTATACATAGCAACGGTCTGCTATACATAGCAACGGTCTGTTATACATAGCAACGGTCTGTTATACATAGCAACGGTCTGTTAGACGTAGCAACGGTCTGCTATACATATCAACGGTCTGTTATACGTAGCAACCGTCTGCTATACATAGCAACCGTCTGCTATACATAGCAACCGTCTGCTATACATAGCAACCGTCTGCTATACATAGCAACGGTCTGTTATACATATCAACGGTCTGTTATACGTAGCAACGGTCTGTTATACTTAGCAACGGTCTTTTATACATATCAACGGTCTGTTATACGTAGCAACGGTCTGTTATACGTAGCAACGGTCTGTTGTACGTTGCAACGGTCTGTTATACATAGCAACGGTCTGCTATACATAGCAACCGTCTGCTATACATAGCAACCGTCTGCTATACATAGCAACGGTCTGTTATACATATCAACGGTCTGTTATACATAGCAACGGTCTGTTATACTTAGCAACGGTCTGCTATACATAGCAACCGTCTGCTATACATAGCAACCGTCTGCTATACATAGCAACCGTCTGTTATACATATCAACGGTCTGCTATACATATCAACGGTCTGCTATACATAGCAACGGTCTGTTATACATAGCAACGGTCTGTTATAAAGAAATAACAGGCCGTAGAATGCCGTGATTGACCAATCAGAATTGAGTATTCAACACAGCCGTGTAATGTATGAGGTTAGATTACTGTCACATATCAAACCAATAAAACTGAGATTTGTTGAGTTGAAAGTAAATGTTGAAATCTTGAGTGTTTCCCCTGTTAAAACCACACAGGCCATACTGTAGGTTATACCCTGTCAGAAGTCCCAGAATGCAAAGCTGCAAGAGCAGATTTGAATCTCTGAAGAGGGATGGATGGATCTCTTTAAAGAAAATGTATCTGTTGAATGTCTCCAAAAGCAACTTTCAAACCTTTGAAGACACAGATCTGTAACATTGAAAACATTACACTGCAGACATTATTTCATATACATAAACATATCAAGTTATTTTCCAAAGTTTGAATCTTATTCTTCAGTTTTGAAACCGTAGTTTACACCTTCAACATTTACTTCCAACCTTTCAAATCTTAGTTTTAATGTTGTGATATGATGTAAAGAGACTGTCAGTACAGGTCCAACAGAGTAAAGATGTAAAATGTCTGATGACTGTAAATGATTTCATATCACCTCACAACGTTCTTCAGGTTAACTTTTTAACTAACATGTTCAGTTTCTGTTCCCGTGACATAACTGACCATCAAATTAAAGCTGGAAGGAGATAATGTGTCAGTGACCTCCTGCGTTCTGACTGCACTGTGTGGGAGAGACCGACGTTGTATAACGAGTAAAGGCTGCATCAAATATTGATGGAGCGAAGGCAGTCCATGCTACAGTGGCTCTATTATAGCCACATGGACCAAGTTCACCCAGCGCTGAGCTGCTTACCTCCGAGGCCGATGCCCAGAGTGAGAGTGACCACCACGATGAGGCCGGCAGCGATCAGCAGCTCCAGGCGGTGGGTCAGCAGTCTGCTCTTCCAGCTCTTCTCCAGGTCATCCTCTATGGAGACAAAATACTCTATCAACATCTACAACGTTTAAATAGTATACAATATGAGCTGCCAACAGTTCCAATATCATACAGTCTATGAATGTTTGGTGTTCTCTGAGCCTCATCTACACCATGAAACAATGGACATCATCTTTTCTTTAGTCAAAACCAGAGGGAAAGTTTCATGTCTTGTGTATTTATATTTGTTCCCTACTCCGTCTGTGGCACTCCAAGTCCTCCGTTCATCTACTGAAGACGGACATCTTTAAAGACTACTCAAAATATATAGTTTCATTTTCTAAACATGCTCAGTAAATTCATCAATCAGCTGCTCACTGTAGTTTTTAGCACACGTTACTCAATCAGGAGGGAATAGGGCATTTGTTGGGGACTATTTTCAGCGGCGGATTGATCCACATCTAGTATTAGTGTGTGTGGGGTTAAGTCAGAATAAACTACAGTGTGTGTGTTCATGGTGATGAAGGAAGATGTCACCCAGAGACACACTGAGGCTCACTGATGGGTTTAACAGATTTTGGAGCTCTATGTCACAGAGGAAGAAGAGATATCAGGCTTTAGATACACGGCTGTGTTGAATACTCGATTCTGATTGGTCAATCACGGCGTTCTGTGGTCTGTTATTTCTTTATAACAGACCATTGCTACGTATAACAGACCGTTGCTATATATAACAGACCGTTGCTACGTATAACAGACCGTTGCTACGTATAGCAGACCGTTGCTACGTATAACAGACCGTTGCTATGTATAACAGACCGTTGCTGACCGTTGCTATGTATAACAGACCGTTGCTACGTATAACAGACCGTTGCTATGTATAACAGACCGTTGCTACGTATAGCAGACCGTTGCTATGTATAACAGACCGTTGCTACGTATAACAGACCGTTGCTACGTATAGCAGACCGTTGCTATGTATAACAGACCGTTGCTACGTATAACAGACCGTTGCTAAGTATAGCAGACCGTTGCTATGTATAACAGACCGTTGCTGACCGTTGCTATGTATAACAGACCGTTATACGTATAACAGACCGCTGCTATGTATAACAGACCGTTGCAACGTATAGCAGACCGTTGCTATGTATAACAGACCGTTGCTGACCGTTGCTATGTATAACAGACCGTTGCTACGTATAACAGACCGTTGTTATGTATAGCAGACCGTTGCTACGTATAGCAGACCGTTGCTACGTATAGCAGACCGTTGCTACGTATAGCAGACCGTTGCTACGTATAGCAGACCGTTGCTACGTATAACAGACCGCTTCTATGTATAACAGACCGTTGCTGACCGTTGCTATGTATAACAGACCGCTGCTATGTATAACAGACCGTTGCTGACCGTTGCTATGTATAACAGACCGTTGCTACGTATAACAGACCGTTGTTATGTATAACAGACCGTTGCTACGTATAACAGACCGTTGCTATGTATAACAGACCGTTGCTGACCGTTGCTATGTATAACAGACCGTTGTTACGTATAACAGACCGTTGTTATGTATAACAGACCGTTGCTACGTATAACAGACCGCTGCTATGTATAGCAGACCGTTGCTGACCGTTGCTATGTATAACAGACCGTTGCTACGTATAACAGACCGTTGCTATGTATAACAGACCGCTGCTATGTATAACAGACCGTTGCTGACCGTTGCTATGTATAACAGACCGTTGTTACGTATGACAGACCGTTGCTACGTATAACAGACCGTTGCTACGTATAACAGACCATTGCTACGTATAACAGACCGCTGCTATGTATAGCAGACCGTTGCTACGTATAACAGACCGTTGCTACGTATAACAGACCATTGCTACGTATAACAGACCATTGCTACGTATAACAGACCGCTGCTATGTATAGCAGACCTTTGCTACGTATGGCAGACCGTTGCTACGTATAGCAGACCGTTGCTATGTGTAACAGACCGTTGCTATGGGCGCCGCTCTGATGTCGGACTCTGGAGGACTGTTGTTGTGTTAAAACATTGATTTCTTCAGTAAGTAGCCGTGTAATAATCCCTGACAGGGAGATGAGAGCGCTCTGCTTCCTGTCGCGGTGCAGAGAGCTCTCATCTCCCTTTCAGGGATTCTTTCCCAACAATGACCCGCTAGCTGTACATTATCTCTTACATAACACAGTGAGTCAGTCACATCATCTCACATTTCCAGCAGATCCCTGTAGGTCTACCTGTGGGCAGTAATCTCCATCTCCATAGTTTCATGCTGTACCACTAACAGAACATCACCGTGTCTCACCGGTCATGAACGGCTGCACCTTGGTGATGGGCATGGTGGGGCTCGGTGCAGCCGGAGGTCGGGGCTCCTCAGGTTTGGCACAATCGTTCTCCGATTGGGTAAAGCTGCCCAGGGGGCTGACGTTCAGCGTGTTGGGGGTCTCAACAGTGGGGAGGTCTTCCTCCGTCACTGAGACCACCTCTATCCTGGAGGGGTCCGGTTCTTCAGGTACCTTAAGTTCCTAAAGGGGGGGCAACAGAGAGGGAAATGATCCATATGGTTTCTACTTGTTCGTTGACACTGACTGCTGACTGGACTAAACCAGAATCTCAGCTCTGTCCAGCTGAAGGCTGAATGTGTATCACTGAGCTTTATAGACTCTAAAGGTTTACTGGGGAAAGTCAATAGTGTAGTACACAGAAACAGGATAAACACTGAGCTTTAAAGTAAAGTCGTGTACAGGTAACGGAAAATCTGCCACAGAATGACATCATCGCTAAAACAAACAAACCATGAACGATGAGAGAAGCTTCTGTAGTTCAGTAAAAACTCCTCATAGTACGTAACACTGTGTCATAGATATCTATAGAATATACATGTATGTCTGACAGATTTTAATAACTGAATGGATCATTTTTCATGTGACGGCTCAAACCATGAAAGAATGTTTAGAAGTTGTGAAGACGACGACAGAATCAACTCATCGGTTCTGATCAGCAGGTCAACATATTATTAGGGCCCGAGCACCGACGAAGTCGGGTCCGAGGACCCTATTGAAACTGTAAGGATTATTAGGGTTTATGCCCCGAAGGGGCTAAACCCTATTGAAATTGTGTCGGTTTATTATTATTATTATTATTATTATTATTTGTTGTCTGCCGAAACGGCGGAAATTCCCGTGAGCTGGAATGAGCTAGAAACATGAAACTTGGCACAATAACTGGAAATGATGTGCAGCTGCTTCCCAACAAAAATGACCCTAATCGGCCACATGGTGGCGCTGTAATTAACGCCCAAACACGCGATTTTGGAAAGGCCACGCCCCTCACACCGTAAGTCCAATTGACTTGAAATTTGACACACATGTCCAGCTCCGTGTGATCTACAAAAAAGCCTCTTGGACTACTAAAGTCCGCCTAACTAGATTTTCCGCCATTTTGAATTTTTTGAAAAACACATTTTTGACATCTCCTCCTAAACCGTAGGTCCGATTGGTACCAAATTTGCTGCAAATCATTATTGGATTATGCCCATCAAAAGTTATCAAAAGCTTTCTGATATCTCATTGCGTTTTGAAGATAATGATCAACAAACTTTTCACTGGGCGGAGCTTATCAGGAAATTAGCCATAATTCATTGACCATTAGTCTAATCATCATAAATCTTGGTAGATACTTTCAGTGCGTGTTTGGGAATAGGTGTACCAAAGCATTTTCTGCTTGACCCATAGGGGGCGCCAAAACTATCAAAAACTTGTACCTCAAGATCTGGTGGACAGAATTTCATCAAATTTGGTACACATGCTCTGGGGGCAAGTATTAACCAAGATCTGAAGTGTCATATTGATCGGTGCATGTGGGCGTGGCCTATTTAGCATTTTATGCTAAATTATGCCTTTGTTCAATTTGCTGTGAGCTGGAACGAGCTAGAGACATGAAACTTGGTACCATAGTTGGAAATTATGTCATAATGCTTCACAGAAAATATGATCCCAATTGGCCTGATGGTGGCGCTACAACATTTTCAAGGCTGGCCCCCTCACACAATAAGTCCGATTGACTTGAAACTTAACACACCTGTGCTGCTGAATGTGTTCTACAAAAAAGCCTCTTGGACCTCTAAAGTCTGCCTCCTAGATTTTCCTCCATGTTGAATAGTTTGAAAAACACATTTTTGACATCTCCTCCTAAACTCTATGTCCGATTGCTACCAAACATTCTGTGGATCATTCCTGGAACAAGTTCATCTAAAGTTATCAAAAGCTTGTTGATATCTCATGTCGTTTTTAAGATATTGACCAATGAACTTTAAAGGGGCGTGGCTTGGCACATCAATAGAGCTAACTCCACAACTGTTGGGCCCATCTTCTCGAAACTGGCAGAATATGTTCATAGGAGTACCTGAAACATTCCCTGAAAGTTTCGTTCAAATCGACCACTAGGAGGCGCCACCAGCTCCAAAGATTTGCATGGGCCTATTATGAATTTCGCCAAAAATCAATGGGAGTTCGTCCCAGCTTCACCAAACTTGATGGATATTTTAATTGACCTGTTGAAATGTCACCAAAATGCCAAGAAATATGACTGGCGGGACTTTGAGTGTGCAACTACAGAAAGGCTGCATACACTGTAATAATGAAACAAGGGTGTGATTGGTCTCACTCCTTCTTTATACAGAATTAAAACAGGTGAAATGACTATGTTTTGCTTTGTGAAGCCCAAAATTCGATCACTGCTGCTCGTGGCTTTGATTTCAGGTGCTTCCGCTGTTGAGCGAAAAAGGGCATAAACCCGCGAACTGCCGCTTGCGGCTGTAATTATTATTATTATTTGTTGTCTGCCGAAACGGCGGAAATTCCCGTGAGCTGGAATGAGCTAGAAACATGAAACTTGGCACAATAACTGGAAATGATGTGCAGCTGCTTCCCAACAAAAATGACCCTAATCGGCCACATGGTGGCGCTGTAATTAACGCCCAAACACGCGATTTTGGAAAGGCCACGCCCCTCACACCGTAAGTCCAATTGACTTGAAATTTGACACACATGTCCAGCTCCGTGTGATCTACAAAAAAGCCTCTTGGACTACTAAAGTCCGCCTAACTAGATTTTCCGCCATTTTGAATTTTTTGAAAAACACATTTTTGACATCTCCTCCTAAACCGTAGGTCCGATTGGTACCAAATTTGCTGCAAATCATTATTGGATTAAGCCCATCAAAAGTTATCAAAAGCTTTCTGATATCTCATTGCGTTTTGAAGATAATGATCAACAAACTTTTCACTGGGCGGAGCTTATCAGGAAAGTAGCCATAATTCATTGACCATTATTCTAATCATCATAAATCTTGGTAGATACTTTCAATGCGTGTTTGGGAATAGGTGTACCAAAGCATTTTCTGCTTGACCCATAGGGCGCGCCAAAACTATCAAAAACTTGTACCTCAAGATCTGGTGGACAGAATTTCATCAAATTTGGTACACATGCTCTGGGGGCAAGTATTAACCAAGATCTGAAGTGTCATATTGATCGGTGCATGTGGGCGTGGCCTATTTAGCATTTTATGCTAAATTATGCCTTTGTTCAATTTGCTGTGAGCTGGAACGAGCTAGAGACATGAAACTTGGTACCATAGTTGGAAATTATGTCATAATGCTTCACAGAAAATATGATCCCAATTGGCCTGATGGTGGCGCTACAACATTTTCAAGGCCGGCCCCCTCACACCATAAGTGCGATTGATTTGAAATGTGATACACATGTTAAGCTCCATGTGCTCTACAAAAAAGCCTCTTGGACCACTAAAGTCTGCCAACTAGATTTTCCTCCATTTTGAATAGTTTGAAAAACACATTGTTGACATCTTCTCCTAAACTCTACGTCCGATTGCTACTAAACATTCTGTGGATCATTATTGGACCAAGATTATCAAAAGTTATCAAAAGCTTGTTGATATGTCATTGCGTTCTGAAGATATTGACCAATGAACTTTAAAGGGGCGTGGCTTAGCACATCAATAGACCTAACTCCACAACTATTGGGCCCATCTTCTCGAAACTTGCAGGATATGTTCATAGGAGTACATGAAACATCCTCTGAAAGTTTCGTTGAAATCGACCACTGGGGGGCGCAACAAGTCAGACTATACATCAGAAAATGTTTGTCCAATCAATACTAAACTCACAGGATACGTTTCACAACAATTTTGAACCACGTGTGTAAAACTATTTAGAAATTACTCCATAGGGGGCGCCACCAGTTCCAAAGATTTGCATGGGCCTAGCGCAAATTTCGCCACAAATCAAAGGGAGTTCGTCCCAGCATCATCAAACTTGATGGATATTTTAATTAACCTGTTGAAACGTCCCCAAAATGCCAAGAAATATGACTGGTGGGACTTAGAAACACAAATCCTTCTGTGTGATGATATTGTGGAAAGAAAATAGTTCCTACATGAAACAGCTCACAACAAAATCTGTGGATTATGTTGAGTTACCGGGTCATGATTTCTGGAAAGAAACATTGCTTTTGAGTTTTTCTAATGTCATTTTTTGAAGATATGAGCACCACAAGCAAAGTGACACCAGGTTGTAATATTCCAGAGAAGACACACATCTCTATGGCTGATATCTCCAACTGTCACCAACTCGTACCAAAAGAGTCTAGATTGAGAATTAGTACTACAGGTAAGAGGAAAATATGCATTTGTAATTTGGGGTGAACTGTCCCTTTAAGGACATAGTTTGAGCATGTTCGCTAGTGTCAAGTGGTAATGCTTTACTAAGTTGTCTAACTTACATTTGTTGTTACTCCCCTGCATATCACACTAAAAACAATCCAATTCAGATTAATTTTCGCCAATGTCATGCAAGCATGCTGTTCTGCTAGGTGAAATGCAATAGTGCAAAGTAATATGTAAGTAAGATGTAGTGTAACGAATTACTGCTACCAGCGAGTAATATGTAAAATGATAATATTACTGTAGAAATTAATGAAGAGTAATATATATAACTTTTTAAAGTAATGAGCTCAACACTGATTGTGACAGAAAAGTGCTTTCTTTCCATGTAGGTTCAGAGCTTCCATACATGTGCACTACAATGGTTTCTGCTCTGGTTACCGTGGCAACCACTGTTTTGGACATGTTTCAATCCATTTAGCTGTAAGTCTATTGTCTGATCCACACTCCGGAACAGAGGGTGGCGGTAGTGCGTCAATAAACCGGATGTCAACCGCCGTAAAACAAGAAGAAGAAGAAGTCAGCGTAAGTCAGCGGAACAGACGGAAGCTTACGCCATTTCATCGGGAGCAGTCAAGGTAAGCAGACCTGTGTCAGCTGTAATGCTAAATGAGAATGTTGTTGTTTGCAGACTATCAGCCGAATCCTGTTTCTTCTTCAGATTAAAACCACAACAGTAGATATGAACCGCTGCCAGTAAATAACGCAGAACATTGATTAGCCCCCGCTGCTGTTAGCGAACGTTAGCTTCTGTTAGCGAACGTTAGCTTCTGCTAGCGAACGTTAGCTTCTGATAGCGAACGGCTAAGCTACGCTGCTGCTAGCGAGTGATAGCTAGCATTACGCCGGCGGGTAGTTTGCTTGCTTGGCCATGCAGTAGCACCGGGAAGCGTTGCTCACTGTCTTTCGGCGGACATGTGAATTACTTGGGTTGTTAAGCAGAACACCGCGGAGCTCCGGCATTGACGGGAGTTGTATCTCTCCCCCCCCCCCCACGAGATCTGCGCACACAGCGTACAGCGAGTGTAGTAGTCGTATGGAGTAATATTCAGCGCGGAGTTTTTACCTGCAGATAATTATTTTTCTCAGGGAAAGCTCATATTACACACAGTGTTTGTTATTGTGTACAGTGTACAGACTTGGAGATGTATTGACTGTAGTTAGAGTGTAAACATGTGTGTAAAGTGAGTTTTCTTTTTTAAAAATACTGAGTGCTGAGATTTTTTGTTTGCCAAGATCTCGGTGAATCGTACACCTCCCGATGTGCACCAGCTGTCATAGTGATACTTTATCCAGCCATGAATATTTAGAACGTCATTCTACAGTTGAAAAACATAGCAGTCAAAGTGTAGGTCTATTTTTTAATATGTAAAATTCATATTTATTGACAATTAAAACAACAGTAAGACCCAACTGGACTGAACAACCTATTAACTTGTATATCAGGACAACAAAACACTTGTACATGTAATTGGCTGAATAAAATAATAATTACACAAAAGTAAAATAAAGTTTGTTTTACTGTTTTGTGTAATTTTTTATTTAGAATGTTGAAAATGTTTAGACATAAGACAGTAAACAAGATGGTAATAAATAAATATATAAATAAATAACTAAATGTAAGTCGTTACAACTGCTCAATCGGATAGGACTGTCCATTTGATGTACAGAGGTACTCACAGCCATGGTGTGTCTTAACACCTACCACAGATGTGAAAATTCAAAATACACATTAAAGATTAATATTCCCAGCATGTCATGTGATTTTGACATCATTTCTGTTTGACTGTAGACATTATCTTGACCACATTAGATCTATGGATCAAATGTGGTCATCAGCACATATTTTGGGTTATTTTGGCTGAACAGTTCAGTATAACTGCATGAAATACACCAACGAGGTCCCAACATTGTTTCTTTTACAGATGCCGCTGAAAAAAAATTACAAACGGTCTGAAGCTGCCAAGAAGAGGATGTCTGTCAGGAAGAAGGCTCCTGTGGTGGGTGACTCGCAGAGTAAATGTACTAAACAGATCTAACATGTCACTGGTGTAATATTAGTGGAGTATGCTCAATATTTGTATTATTATAATTCTTAACTGTCAGAGCAGAGCCCTATACTGCGAAGCAGGATTTGGCGTTATCGAGGTAACTTCAGGGTTAAGACTGGGTTTTTCGTCCTACGAAGGTGGATCAATTCTTACTGAGGTAGATCTCCATAGTAACTTATGCTGAACCGCTAACCTGCTCCGGAGCAGGTTATATTCCAGATAAGAGAACAACTCGTATAAATGCACCGCCTACTGACCAATCAGAGCTCAGTGCGCGGATCGTATGGTAATATTACACAAATACAAAGAAGTTTAAGTCATAATCCAGGCTAAAAACAACACAGTTTACACTGACAAATGCAGGAAGGACAGCTGGATTTATGCAGTGGGTGTTTTCCGCTTTCAATTATATTTTTATACTTATATTTTTACTTGGTCTTCAATCCGTTTCACACCGCCGGAGACAGAGACGCACCTGAAAGAAGGTTGAAATAGTCATAATAATGGGCATAATGAGGTGTAATTATTATTATTCTTAAAATGAATCGCGTTTTTGAGGCCTTTGCCATGTTCGAAAAGTTGTTAAACTTTGCACACTTATCAGACGCGGTGTAAAATTTGATATTTTAAGGGTCTCGGAAAAAATGGCTCGCTAGCGCCCCCTAGAAAATTGAAAAAATTGATATCCTCGCTCCGGTTTCACCTACATGTATGAAATTTGGCGGACAGATGTAACATGTGGAGACGCACAAAAAAGCCTCTGGGAGGTATGCCCAAAACTCAACAGGAAGTCAGCCATTTTGAATTTAATAGCGATTTTCGCCCATTTTTAGCGTTTTATAGGTCGCGTACTTTAACGAACTCCTCCTCCAGATTTCATCAGATCGACTTGAAATTTGGTCAGGACCATCTTAAGACCTTAAGGATGAAAAGTTATTCAATTGGTGAGTTTTCATTGAACAATCTGACCGTGGCGTGGCGGCGAAAAAGCGCCTTTCGCCAAAAAACAGGAAGTTGCTGTAACTTTGGCATACCTTTTCCAATCTGCTCTAAATGTCACATGTATGATAAGGGTCCTGGTCTGATGACATCCACATGCAAATTTTGACTCTCAGTCATAGCGCCACCTAGTGGTAACAGGAAATGTCATGTTGTACACGTTGATGTACATCTCCTCAGAAATTAATCACATCTTTACCAAATTAGGTGAGAAAAGCCTTAAGACCTTGATGATGCTTCCTTTAGAAAATTGTGAGTTTTCATCAAATGGCGGCACCGTGGTGATATGGCGAATTTCGATGAGTCGCCATGAAAAGACAAACCGCTGTAACTCGACTCCAGATGGTCAGATCTTATCCAAATTAATAACATTTGATGAGCGTCCTGGCTTGAAGATATCTACAGTCTAACTTTCAATCATACTCATAGCGCCACCTAGTGGCAGCAGGACGTAACTGTCGCGATATTTTGGTGTACTACTCTTAGCAGGTTAACCAGATCAACCTCAAATTTGGTCAGAATAATGGTAAGACCTTCATGATACCAGACTGCGAAGGTTTTGAATTTTCGTGAAATGCCGTTGCCGTGGCGACGTATTCTTCGCCATGAAACAGAAAGTTGTTTTTGAAGTGCTAGGATTGCTTAAAAACAAACGAAACTTGGCACACTCATTAACGGTGCTAAAATATGTCAACAGATAAGGTTTTTGTGCTTGTGTGTGGCAAGGGGGCTCAATAGCGCCCCCTACAAAATTTCACAAAAGCAGCCCTCGCGGTACGTTTGACCTAGATGTTCGAGATTTTGTAGGCACATGTATCTCCCGTGGACTTAAAAAAAAGTCTCTTGGTGCCATGCTCTCAACCCAACAGGAAGTCGGCCATCTTGATTTTAGTGTGATTTTTTTCGTATATTTTTGGCCATTTCCAGGCTTTGTACTTTAACGAACTCCTCCTACAGACTTAACCCGATCAACTTCAGATTCGGTCAGTATAATCTGAAGACCTTTGTGATGAAAAGTTATTCAAATCGTGAGGTTTTTTGAAACGACGTTGACGTGGCGTGGCGGAGAATTTGCATGACTCGCCATTGAAAGACAAACTGTTGTAACTCGACTGTACTTGGTGCAATCTTGCCCAAACTTGACCTACCACATAGTAGTCCAGACCTGAGGACATCTACATGGCAATATTGACTCATAGTCATAGCGCCACCTACTGGCAACAGGAAGTCAGCGTTACGTGACAAACATCATCCGATTCACATGAATTTACATTGTGTGATCTACACTTGATAAAAAGCAACATAATGCATTTTTAGCACTTTGTCTCTAGCGCCACATATTGGTCACAGGAAGTGGTTAAAAAATTGCAATACGACATTTCCTGTGCCACTCAATCAACACAGGAAATAACGTCTGACTTGTGCGTGCAGTGTCCGATGGTCACTGAAATGTACGGGTGTGTCGACCGGTGTCCCGCCAGTACCATCGACGTGCGGGAAGGTGCTCGGGCCCGTTCATCGCTGCTTGCAGCTTTAATTCTGTTTGAGTTTTCTGGTATATTTCTAGTCATAACGTATATATGTGCCTTTATATGGTACATATAGATCTACATATAGTACCTATATAGAGCCATAAAATGCTTCATTGTAGTTTCACCAGCTAGCTTGCATTATTAGCTAGCTAGCTAGCTAGCAATCATTAGCATTAGCAGCTAGATTTAGCCAACATGTTTATGAAGCGTTCTGCTGCTGGAAGACATGCTGAAATAAAACCTCTGAGCCTGAAGGAAATAAAAGGCTACAAGACTTACAACCTCTAGAGAATCTTAATATATATATAATATTATATATATATATATATATATTAGGGTTGGGGTTTTAGTCCGTCCCCTCAACAAGATCTTCTTTTTTTCTGCTATTACAACAGAATTGGCTTCTCTTCCAAAGTGTGTTGATTTATGCAGCATCCTCCTGCACTGCTAAACTCCAACTAGAGACCATATTCATGGGATCTCACCAACTGGGACACCAACTGGGACACCAACTGGGACACCAACTGGGACACCAACTGGGACACAAACTGGGACACCAACTGGGACACCAACTGGGACACCAACTGGGACACAAACTGGGACACCAACTGGGACACCAACTGGGACACCAACTGGGACACAAACTGGGACACCAACTGGGACACCAACTGGGACACCAACTGGGACACAAACTTGGACGCAGGGGGACAAGGGGGGGGGGTCCCAGGGGACAAGGTTGAGCTTACATGGTGGCACTCAGAAGGATGCAAAAATAACCAAATTTAACTAAAAAAAGCTCTGAAACTGACAACTAATACACACACACACACACACACACACACACACACACACACACACACACACAACAGTAACAGTAACAGTAATACAACAGCAGTCCACACTGAGGCCTATTCAGCGACGCCTGTTGTTGAAGGCGGGTTAGGGCTCTGACTGCCGGTATCAGGCTTTTCCCAAAGCGAGCCCTGTTGCCTCTCAGTGTTCGGTACCGGTCCCGGAGCGGGGACCAGTACCGGTGCCCGGAGCTCTGTCAGAAATTGACAGAAATTGACCTCTTATCCAGTTTTAATCCACACTTTTCCGTTGCATTTTTTAGATCTTGGTGGTTTTTAACCATATCTTTTAACTGGATAAAGGATTTTAGTCATCGGACGTGGCTTTTAAATTGTTTTATGGACTTTAGCTGGAGCTCTCTCCACTATAGTAGAGAATAAAACCCGTATTTAACACTTTCCTTCTTAAGAAATGGATCCAACTACGGCCGAGAGCAAAAGGGCCCTGAAATGTGAACTCTGTGACATGTTTGTATCGTCAGCATGGAGGACTTTGTGGACAATTTCATCTGCAACAAATGCGATAAAATAAAAGAACTACAGGAGAAGCTGATTGATTTGCACACGAGACTCCACCAAATGACCAAATGAGCGAGCTAAACGCTGTTTTAAAAGAGACAGACAAACTCCAGGACACTTTTAATTCAACGGTTATAATTGGATCCGCTGGCACAGGAGCACAACACTGATCCATGTGTGGAAACACTGGCCGAGGAGCCGACATGCCCAATCCAGCTGTGGGACGCTCAACAGGTTCCTGCTCCACACCCTGCCCGAGGAAACATCAGTGGACAGGCGGGGAGGACAGAGGGAAATCCTCCGTCTTCCACCATCTCTCTCGCTCCCCTCCCACGGAACCGCTGCAGCGGTCCACTGTTGCCCCGTAGCCCGTGTATTGGACCTCAACACACAGCTTCCAGCTACACGGAGCCCGTGTATTGGACCTCAACACACAGCTTCCAGCTACCCGGAGCCCGTGTATTGGACCTCAACACACAGCTTCCAGCTACACGGAGCCCGTGTATTGGACCTCAACACACAGCTTCCAGCTACACGGAGCCCGTGTATTGGACCTCAACACACAGCTTCCAGCTACACGGAGCCCGTGTATTGGACCTCAACACACAGCTTCCAGCTACACGGAGCCCGTGTATTGGACCTCAACACACAGCTTCCAGCTACACGGAGCCCGTGTATTGGACCTCAACACACAGCTTCCAGCTACCCGGAGCCCGTGTATTGGACCTCAACACACAGCTTCCAACTACACGGAGCCCGTGTATTGGACCTCAACACACAGCTTCCAGCTACACGGAGCCCGTGTATTGGACCTCAACACACAGCTTCCAGCTACACAGAGCCCGTGTATTGGACCTCAACACACAGCTTCCAGCTACACGGAGCCCGTGTATTGGACCTCAACACACAGCTTCCAGCTACATGGAGCCCGTGTATTGGACCTCAACACACAGCTTCCAGCTACACAGAGCCCGTGTATTGGACCTCAACACACAGCTTCCAGCTACACGGAGCCCGTGTATTGGACCTCAACACACAGCTTCCAGCTACACGGAGCCCGTGTATTGGACCTCATCACACAGCTTCCAGCTACACGGAGCCCGTGTATTGGACCTCATCACACAGCTTCCAGCGGTGCTTGGAAAACACAATAACGTGAGTACTGTGGTAACACACGTTGGCAGCAACGACACTTCTCACCGTGAGTCAGAAACTTTAAAGGAACATTTTAAAACTTTTCTCACCACCCTGAAAGCAACTGGAAAAAACATTGCAATTTCAGAACCACTTCCGACGTACAGAAGGGGCATAGAAAAACTCAGCCGTCTGCTCTGCTTCAATTCGTGGCTTAAAACTGCTTGTGACAAATTTAAGGTCACTTTTATAGACAATTTTGATCTTTTTTGGGGCCGCCCTGCATTCTTTAAGCGTGATGGACTGCACCCAAACCAAAGAGACTCTCAGGTGCTCGCCCAAAACATAGGACAATGTATATCACCATGACTACCTACCCCACCCACCTCTGTTTTTATAAAACCCATCATCTCAGCTCGACCCAACACTGCCAACAGAACTATAAAGGGGCCGAACATAAATAACTTGGTTATAATTCCCAAAAACAGGAACTCATTTTCAGCAAACAAACGGACAGAAATAAAAATGGCTCTTTTCAATATAAGAGCACTAACAAACAAGTCATTTTGTGTTAATGACCTCATTAATGACCATAATCTGGACTGCCTCATTCTTACGGAGACTTGGCTGGGCACAGATGCACCTGCCACACTGACTGAGGCCTTTCCACCCAGTTACACCTTCTTCTGCTCATCCAGAGAGGGAAAGAAGGGTGGAGGGACAGCTGCTATATACAGAGAGACACTGAAGGGCAGGGATGTGGACCTATAGGCACATTTCATACCTTTGAATATAGTGCAACTCTTTTAAATACTGAGCCTCGTTTTCTTGCAGTGACTGTATACAGATCTCCTAAGTTATCTGTCCCCTCATTTTTAACTGAATTCTCAGACCTACTATCTATCATTCATACGACCTATGACACCTGCATTTTAATTGGTGATGTTAACATACATGTTGATAATCTGGCAGATACCAGAGCCAAAGAGTTTTTAGAATTGTTGGAATGTATGGCTTTTGAACAGCATGTTAACATACCGACTCACAAACATGGACACACCTTGGATTTAATTATATCATATGGTCTTAATATCAATATATCTTCTGTCATTGATCTGGCTCTGTCTGACCACCACTGTGTGTTTTTAAACAGTTCTGATCATTCTCTGCCAAATATCACAGAACGTCTTGTTAAAAAACGCAGCATTACCCCTGAAGTAGCCACAACTCTAACATCACATATTGCAAGTTACAAAAAAGATGTCTTACCATCATCCTGTGAAGACTTAGTTCATGCTTTTAACCATAAAATGAAAACAGTGCTTGATGCAGTCGCTCCAGTTAAAACCAGGAAAATAACAACAAAAAAGGTTGTCCCGTGGAGCAGGAACCAGAGCAGGAACCAGAGCAGGAACCAGAGCAGGAACCAGAGCACTAAACCAAAGCAGAAACCAGGGCAGGAACCAGAGCACTAAACCAAAGCAGGAACCAGAGCAGGAACCAGAGCACTAAACCAAAGCAGGAAACAGAGCAGGAACCAGAGCACTAAACCAAAGCAGGAACCAGAGCAGGAACCAGAGCACTAAACCAGAGCAGGAACCAGAGCAGGAACCAGAGCAGGAACCAGAGCACTAAACCAGAGCAGGAACCGGTGCAGGAACCAAAGCACTAAACCGGTGCAGGAACCAGAGCAGGAACCAGAGCAGGAACCAGAGCAGGAACCAGAGCAGGAACCAGGGCAGGAACCAGAGCAGGAACCAGAGCAGGAACCAGAGCAGGAACCAGAGCAGGAACCAGGGCAGGAACCAGAGCAGGAACCAGAGCAGGAACCAGGGCAGGAACCAGAGCAGGAACCAGAGCAGGAACCAGAGCAGGAACCAAAGCAGGGCCGTCACATTGTAGAGAACATGTCTAACTATCATAACTGTTAGTAACCAGATTCATCTCCTTCACATATTTAACCTCTGATTTATCCATCCATCATTGTTTACTATTGATTACTTTCATTATTGATTAATCTGACTAATGTTTTGATTAATTAAGTTAATAATTCAGTCTATGAAATGTAAGAAAATAATGAAAAACACATATCAGAATTATCTCATGAGCATGTCCTCAAATGTCTTGTTTTCTACAACCAACTGCCCAGAACCCGCAAAACTACCTATAACCTTATTAATCAGTTCACAATGATATAAAACCATCAACTCATTGTTACAGCACTAACTTCAATGACTATATATACATATATATATATAACCTATATAATAATGACTATATTTAGTTGACTTACTGTTGATATGTCAGCAGCAGGAGTGTTGGCAGCAGCATCTGTAAAACAGAGATAAGAAGATAAGAAGCAGAAGGATGAGTGGAGATGATATCGGTGAAGGAACCACAGAGACAATGGAAGAGAGGGAAGAAGAGATGATGAAGAAGAGATGATGAAGATGAGATGATGAAGAAGAGATGATGAAGAAGAGATGATGAAGAAGAGATGATGAAGAAGAGATGATAAAGATGAGATGATTAAGAAGAGAGGATGAAGAAATGATGATGAAGAAGAGATGATGAATAAAAGGGTAAAAAACAACCAGGACTCGTCCAGTTCTATGACCCAGTTCTGTCCAACGTACTGATCTCCACGAAGCTCTTCGTCATCATGCCATTGTCCACACTCAACTGGGCTTTGTCTAAGACCATTTCCCCCCCGACTCCCTGTGTCCCCCTCCCCTTTTCCTGTAGTCCTTCCTCTCTTTTCCTCTCCTTTTTCTTCCCCCTCTCTCTGAGTCCTAATGGCTGCCCTCCTGCTGCACCTGCACTGAGAGAGACACCTGAGCAGGTGAGTGCTGGGGATCAGGTGACCGTCCACCTCCCACTCTGTGGGTCGGGTTACAGACTCGTGTGTCCCCACGGTGTCCCGGGGGGGGGGGGGGGGGGGGGGGGAGGAGGAGGAGGAGGAAGAGGAGGAAGCTGCTGGTCACTACCTGGACACCGTCCAGCGGCTTCACTGTCCAGCTGCTTTCTGTAAATAGACCCACAGACAGATAGAGCATCATTTAATACATCTTTAAATGGATTTATAGGTCACTTCAGATAGTCCTGATTTTATGAGACTCAGCAACATTCTCTTAAATTTATCTTATACTTTCTCTTAATACTTGTATTGAGAGAGAGAGAAAAAACACTCTAAAAAAACACTAATCACTATTTAAGGGCAAGTATTAGCATATATACTTAAACGTCTGTTAAAAGCTGCTCAGCACTGTACTCACTGATCTCTTATTCTACTCCATGGTCTTCATGACTTGCTTTTACTTGACAAGCATAATTTGTGATGTGCTATTGTGTGTAGCTGTGTATTGTGCGTTTTGTATGTTCTTTCTTGTATGACTGTAATATCTTTCTTTGTCTTGACCTGCCAAGGGACTACAGATGTGAATTAGCTTAAAGTTATAATCTGGTACAGTGCATCAAATGGTGACATTTCTGTTTAAACTGTACATGGTCCCTTTTAAATAAATAAATAAATAAAAAAATATGCTAATACTTGCCCTTATATAGTGTTTAGAGGGCCCACAGTTAATAATCCAATCATTTGAATCACTCTAAAACATCCACATTTTTGATAATGTGAGATTTATGTATTTTATTTATGTTCCTCAAATTTAAAATTCATGTTTCTTTGCATTGGACAAACTGTGAAAACAAGATGTTTTATTTCTTATCTTGGTAGGAATCAGTTGGTGCTAACAACATAAGAACAACTCATGGATACGATTGTTCTTCCATCTTCTATTTCTTCCTGCATGAGGCCCAAGGTTTCATAAACTTTGGCTGCTATGCCAATATATATAATATATTACTTTATTATATACTTATATATATAATATATTACTTTATATATACTTACATATATATAATATATAAGTATGAATGAAATGTCAACTATGCAATGGAAACTTCCATTTTTCCACATAGTGTTCACAATGAATATATGTATTCATCTGATTGTCCAGAGTGACTTTGTTTCTATAAAGACACATTCATGTTGAGTTTTTATTATATCGTTATTCAGTTCTAGTGGTCTCCATTGTATCAGGGTGGAGACCTCCAAACCTGGTTAAATACAACTAAACTGCATGGCTGGATATAGTATATATATATATATATATATATATATATATATGTATATATAGTATATAACACCACTAGGAGTAAGTGAGAGGTTTGTTTTAATTGGGTGAAATGATCCTTTAAGTTCAACCTACTGTAATTACATCATACACAGGTATGTCAAGTTATTGACCATCCTAAATATTGACATGATGCTAGAATTCACTTGATGAAAAATGTCTTTCAGTTTTTCAAACATCTCTCGGAGCCACACGTCTTCAAGCTAAAGTCATAACTGACTGAGTTAAATACCAGCGGAGGGTTTCTAATAATAAAAGAGGTAGAGAGCAGGAAGCAGATATTATGAACAACATATCTCATGATATTAACCTGACTGATGTCTAACTAGCTCGTCTGTAGACCGTCCAACATGAGCATCAATAAATAAAGTTACTTCATTTCACTCACATGAAGTTTTACTTCAGATTCCCCCCCCCCCGAATCTAAAGATCAACAGATCTGTCAGTATTATCAGTATTAGTCAACAGAGAACAGTCTTCTTCAGCACAATATGATTATAAAAAATAAATATTTTATTTCACACTGCAGAGCATTCAGAAACAACAATAAATAAAACTACACAAAATAAATATAAATATAAATAATAAATAAAATAATATAAATAATATAAATATGATTAATAAGGTACAGATTAAGAAAACTATAAACAGCTTCTTTTCTGAAGTTTTTACATTTTTAAAAAAAAAATTCTTTTTCCCTATGGTCAAACCCTACGGTATAAACAGCTGTCTATTTATATCTGTATAAACAGCTGTATATTTATATCTGTATAAACATCTGTCTATTTATATCTGTATAAACATCTGTCTATTTATATCTGTATAAACATCTGTCTATTTATATCTGTATAAACAGCTGTATATTTATATCTGTATAAACAGCTGTATATTTATATCTGTATAAACAGCTGTATATTTATATCTGTATAAACAGCTGTATATTTATATCTGTATAAACAGCTGTATATTTCACCTAGTCATCCATCAATACTTCTAAAATAATTCTTATTATCACTACAAACTATTTGATGTGAACAGTTTTTCAATTCTTTGGGGTAAAACTCTTCACATTCACAGAGTTCACTGTTCATCTGATGAAAGTTAGTCCATCAGTCTCTCTGGTAGCTCTGGCTTTGGTCTCCACCAGCTCCGTCTGTCTATCTGCTAAATGCTCCGCTGTGTTCAGCAGCTGCAGGTATTAGCATCGGTAACATCCTCTAAACACTATCTCAGTGTTAACTGTGTCTGCCTGCTGAGCAGCTGGTGTTCAGTAGACACACTGCTGATGGGGGGGATTCTGTAGGTTCATCACTACATCCCAACCCTTTTACAATACAGTCATTTGATCCATTGCTAATATAAAAAATACTGATTAGTGCAACTTAAAGAACTGAAACAATTGCACTAGTTTGAATGTTTGTTTTTTTACCATGCATGTGTAATTATAATCCTGTATGTTGTAGATTGAACAGCTCCTGTTCAGTGGAAGACACACATGTGCATTAAGTGTCTAATATTAGAGTCCATGCCAACACCATTAATACATCACTGCATTGCACCATCAGGGGCCGCAGCTTGTTGAATGATGAGTGTGACGTAGCGTCTCAGTTCACAGTCCGTACTTACAGGAAGTAATGCTCCAAAGAATCCCAACAATGTGTCTCTTGAATGTGGTTCCAGGTTTAGTTTTTCCATGTTGTAGTCTGAGGCTCAGTTACTGTGTGGAGTCTGTTGCTTTACTCCCAAACTGGAGATGCAACGTGAAGGACCATATTCCTGATTTGGCCCCTATACTGTATATACTGTATATACTGTATATACAGTATATACAGTATATAATAGTGCACCCCGGTCACGGTGTCCTCCGAGGCAGGAAGTGTGTGCAGGACTGGTGTCGGCCCACACTGTTCCCCTTCCTCAGCTCTCCTCTGTGGGACAGAGCCAGATAGAAGCCCGGGTGAGACAGAGAGGAGTAGGTGGTGTAGTGGTTCTCCTCCAGGTTCTCCTTCAACAGGCAGGCGTCAGAAAAGTGCTCCTACAAAACCCAAGTCAATACATTTAATACTGTCTGGTTATGTTCCGGTTCCATCATGCAGACCTGAGAGGAAAGTCTATCATAAATTCATCCTTCTGTAACACTCTGTGACCCAGGTCTGACAACGTGCACACTTTCTCTCACAACATGCATCCACAGTGTGTGTGAGCGGTGCAGCGGGCTACATACCGCTCCGTACGCCAGTCCTTCTCCACTCATACAGAGGTACAAGCCGGTCTTCACTCCTCGGATTCCAACCACTCCGTGTTTCATAGCAAACACCTTCATCCAACCTGCAGGGGATGGAGGAGAAACGCAGGTTAAAGCAGTACATAAAGGCTGGGATTCGTTCTCAGGGTTAAAGCAGAGATATCTCCCAAGAGTATTCACATAACAGCTGGGTTTAAACACTCACAGTGCTCCGTGGGTTTGTGGACGCCTCCCACAGAGCCACTGGGCAGAATCTGGAGATGGTAGCCAATCCCAACACGGCAGTAGAGCAGCTGCTGTTTGACCCCTTCTCTGATTGGATGAGGACTAGAACCTGCAACACAGAGAGATGATTGGTTGGTTGGAACAGATGAAACTTTGACAACTAGTGGTCCTACTGGATAGTTTCATCCAGGAGGAAAAATTAAAAAAAAGACTGTATTTGTTATCATGTAATAAATACAGAAAATATCTTGCAGTATTGTTGCAAAAATATTTATCAGACCACAGAATCTGTTCTGAGGCTTCAGTAGTCTGAGGAAGACAAACCAAAGGTTGTTTCTTTGTTTCCTCAGACAGTGTTTCCTTGCTGAGTGGCCACAGAGGGATATATATATCTATATATATATAGATATATATATCTTCAGACAGACTTGAGTAAATGTCAACCTGTCCTCTAATATTTCAGTCCTGCTGGATTGGGCGACATTGCTGGTACTGCTGGTAATGGTTCTACAGTATATATGTCAAGCAAACCGTGGGCTAAAGAAGACCATGTTGTCAAACACTGATAATACTGATAATATAATATTAATAATACTGATAATACTAATAATACTGATAATACTGATAATACTGATAATAATAATAATACTGATAATACTGATAATACTGATAATAATAATAATACTGATAATACTGATAATACTGATGATACTGACACTTCAGCCTCACAGTCAGTTTGCCTTGGTGTGCATTAGACCTTTATTTACAGCAGATATTTTGAGTTGTTTTAGCCAGAAAAGCACAGGTGAGATGTTAAAATGAGCTGGAACACACATACTGTACCTAAATATTAAAAATAAACCTGTGATTTTCCTGATATCACATTTTGGCAACTTGAAAGAAAGAAAAGAAACTAAAGCTTTAAGTAAATCCAGAGAACTTCTGGTTTCCCAGGTGTTAGATGAGGTCTTACCTTTTCCTTTCAGCAGGATGTCCCTCAGGTGCAGCTTCCAGAGACCTCGGAGACGAGCTCCGTGGTCCTCAGGTGAAACCACTGCTTCTTGTTTCTTGGCTCCCACGCTGAACATCAGGAGCAGCTGGACGCCAGGAAGCAGCAGCAGCAGCAGCAGGGAAACATTCATAGTGAAACACATCAGACCAGCAGACCGGGAGACGGTGTCCTAACAGTCATGTCCACTGAGTGAGTGGTTCTGTCCAGCAGGTCCAGGTTAGACCTCCTCTTCCTCTTCTTCTGGTGAACTCTGAAAACACTCTGCTCATCACACACTTCCTGCTTATATCTCCTCAGCGCCTCCTTCTCCTCTGAAGCTCTGACTGACAGTGACACAGTGAGATACTCAACTGAACACGACTATCATCAGGAACATATCAGTGATCCGACCAACAACAGCCTCAACACACGTGATGTTCTCTGGAGCTGCTGCAGGAAGCAGCTCGCTGTGTCTCCACTAACACAACTTCTCTGCTGTTAACCTGATAACCTGATAACCTGATGACCTGATCCGGTTTATAGCTTCACTTCAACCACTTCAGGACGGGGAGCGGTGCAGTCATGTAAACTTTGGCTCTGTTTGGGTGCAGCCTGCGTACATGAACATGTTTTCATGTCGCCCAATCAGGCCTCTGACGGCTGAGAGACATGCAAACTGTCTGTTCAGTATCACAATCACTGAGATTGGAGAGTGAGCTGAGCTGATAGAGGGAGCAGGGAAACACTGAAGAAACACACTCATGATATACAAACACTAATACAGGGATCACCCTCACATGGAATACTGCACATGGCCAAAGGTATGTGGACACCTGAACACTGAACCCATACAGCATGTGATGTCAGAACCATGTTCAGTAACGTGCTGCTGTACCACTCTCCTCTGGGTTCAGTCCCTCCACCACATGTTGACCCGGTTCTGCATTCAGACACCAGAGCATCAGTGTTGGTGATGAGGTCAGAGTTCATCCTGCAGGTGTTGGATGGGGTTGAGGTGAGAGTTCATCCTACAGGTGTTGGATGGGGTTGAGGTCAGAGTTCATCCTGCAGGTGCTGGATGGGGTTGAGGTCAGAGTTCATCCTGCAGGTGCTGGATGGGGTTGAGGTCAGAGTTCATCCTGCAGGTGCTGGATGGGGTTGAGGTCAGAGTTCATCCTGCAGGTGTTGGATGGGGTTGAGGTCAGAGTTCATCCTGCAGGTGTTGGATGGGGTTGAGGTCAGAGTTCATCCTACAGGTGTTGGATGGGGTTGAGGTCAGAGTTCATCCTGCAGGTGTTGGATGGGGTTGAGGTCAGAGTTCATCCTGCAGGTGTTGGATGGGGTTGAGGTCAGAGTTCATCCTACAGGTGTTGGATGGGGTTGAGGTCAGAGTTCATCCTACAGGTGTTGGATGGGGTTGAGGTCAGAGTTCATCCTGCAGGTGTTGGATCGGGTTGAGGTCAGAGTTCATCCTACAGGTGTTGGATGGGGTTGAGGTCAGGGTTCATCCTACAGGTGTTGGATGGGGTTGAGGTCAGAGTTCATCCTACAGGTGTTGGATGGGGTTGAGGTCAGAGTTCATCCTGCAGGTGTTGGATCGGGTTGAGGTCAGAGTTCATCCTACAGGTGTTGGATGGGGTTGAGGTCAGGGTTCATCCTACAGGTGTTGGATGGGGTTGAGGTCAGAGTTCATCCTACAGGTGTTGGATGGGGTTGAGGTCAGAGTGTTGGATGGGGTTGAGGTCAGAGTTCATCCTGCAGGTGTTGGATGGGGTTGAGGTCAGAGTTCATCCTGCAGGTGTTGGATGGGGTTGAGGTCAGAGTTCATCCTACAGGTGTTGGATGGGGTTGAGGTCAGAGTTCATCCTGCAGGTGTTGGATGGGGTTGAGGTCAGAGTTCATCCTGCAGGTGTTTCATGGGATTGAGGTCAGAGTTCATACTGCAGGTGTTGGATCGGGTTGAGGTCAGAGTTCATCCTGCAGGTGCTGGATGGGGTTGAGGTCAGAGTTCATCCTACAGGTGTTGGATGGAGTTGAGGTCAGAGTTCATCCTGCAGGTGTTGGATGGGGTTGAGGTCAGAGTTCATCATGCAGGTGTTGCATGGGGTTGAGGTCAGAGTTCATCCTACAGGTGTTGGATGGGGTTGAGGTCCGAGTTCATCCTGCAGGTGTTGGATCGGGTTGAGGTCAGAGTTCATCCTGCAGGTGTTGGATGGGGTTGAGGTCAGAGTTCATCCTACAGGTGTTGGATGGGGTTGAGGTCAGAGTTCATCCTACAGGTGTTGGATGGGGTTGAGGTCCGAGTTCATCCTGCAGGTGTTGGATGGGGTTGAGGTCAGAGTTCATCCTGCAGGTGTTGGATGGGGTTGAGGTCAGAGTTCATCCTACAGGTGTTGGATGGGGTTGAGGTCAGAGTTCATCCTGCAGGTGTTGGATGGGGTTGAGGTCAGAGTTCATCCTGCAGGTGTTTCATGGGATTGAGGTCAGAGTTCATACTGCAGGTGTTGGATGGCGTTGAGGTCAGAGTTCATCCTGCAGGTGCTGGATGGGGTTGAGGTCAGAGTTCATCCTACAGGTGTTGGATGGAGTTGAGGTCAGAGTTCATCCTGCAGGTGTTGGATGGGGTTGAGGTCAGAGTTCATCATGCAGGTGTTGCATGGGGTTGAGGTCAGAGTTCATCCTACAGGTGTTGGATGGGGTTGAGGTCCGAGTTCATCCTGCAGGTGTTGGATCGGGTTGAGGTCAGAGTTCATCCTGCAGGTGTTGGATGGGGTTGAGGTCAGAGTTCATCCTACAGGTGTTGGATGGGGTTGAGGTCAGAGGTCATCCTGCAGGTGTTGGATGGCGTTGAGGTCAGAGTTCATCCTACCGGTGTTGGATGGGGTTGAGGTCAGAGTTCATCCTACAGGTGTTGGATGGGGTTGAGGTCAGAGGTCATCCTGCAGGTGTTGGATGGCGTTGAGGTCAGAGTTCATCCTACAGGTGTTGGATGGGGTTGAGGTCAGAGGTCATCCTGCAGGTGTTGGATGGCGTTGAGGTCAGAGTTCATCCTACCGGTGTTGGATGGGGTTGAGGTCAGAGTTCATCCTACAGGTGTTGGATGGGGTTGAGGTCAGAGGTCATCTTGCAGGTGTTGGATGGCGTTGAGGTCAGAGTTCTTCCTGCAGGTGTTGGATGGGGTTGAGGTCAGAGTTCTGTGCAGACCAGTAAACTTCTTCCCATCGACTGTATATCAGAAGTGGACGTATCACCGTGACGTCACCCGTTGGTCTTGGACCGCCGTTCTGAAGACTAAAGTTTGGCATTTTGGCCGTTGCCATCTTGATTTTTTACAACCAGAAGTGACAGAGAGGGTGGAGCTGAGTACAACTGAACGCTGAATAAGACGTTTTTAGACGACCAAAAAGATTTAATTAACTCTGATGAAGTGAAAACACATTGTTAAAGGTTTAAAGTTCTAAGACTAATACACAGAAAACTCCCAGACCGGACAACGCCGTGGTAGCGACCTGTCAATCACCAGGTAGCCCCGCCCTAAAGCATCCCCTGCTTTATGGTCTATCTGACTCTAAATGGGACCATAATTTACTAAATGAACATCATGCTGTATTGAAGAAGACTTGAAACTAGTGATTGAGACCATAAACTCATGTTTACAATGTTTAATGAGGTAATAAATCAAGAGAGAAGTAGACTCATTTTCTCAGAGACTTCTATAGAACCAGAGGAGTCGCCCCCTGCTGGCTGGTAGACAGGATGAAGGTTTAAGACTCTTCAGCTTCACTTCTCAGACCCGGACGTTGACCTCTGGTTAAGCCCACTGGTTCAGACCAGGGGGGGGGCAGGAGAGGGCCTCATACTGTATATAACGTGTTCATGGTGTAAATTCATAGTATCAGAGTAAACAGGGGAGACCTGATGAAGGTCTATTTAGTTCTGGAGCTTTTGATCGATCTTTCAGTCTCAGACAAGAAGCCTGGAGGAAGCCCAACCTAATAATCAAACTGACTTCATTCAACTCTATTGGAACTGTTGCAAATACTGGATCACTGGGAAGCCCGTCAGAGCTCCAGAACCGGGCTACGAGAAGTTCTTAAAGCCAGACTATGTAACTCTTGTTTAACAGTGGCCACAGGACAACTATGGAATAATAGAAAGACCAGATTTTACTGTGCATGTGTTATACCCCCAAAGATATGACGCATTGATGACGCGTGACCCAGCTTCCTTTCTATAGGCCTCGGGGGAACCAGGGAGATGATCACTTCCTGTTAGTGGAGGGAACCAGGGAGATGATCACTTCCTGTTAGTGGAGGGAACCAGAGAGAGGATCACTTCCTGTTAGTGGAGGGAACCAGAGAGATGATCACTTCCTGTTAGTGGAGGGAACCAGGGAGATGATCACTTCCTGTTAGTGGAGGGAACCAGAGAGAGGATCACTTCCTGTTAGTGGAGGGAACCAGAGAGATGATCACTTCCTGTTAGTGGAGGGAACCAGGGAGAGGATCACTTCCTGTTAGTGGAGGGAACCAGGGAGAGGATCACTTCCTGTTAGTGGAGGGAACCAGGGAGATGATCACTTCCTGTTAGTGGAGGGAACCAGAGAGATGATCACTTCCTGTTAGTGGAGGGAACCAGAGAGATGATCACTTCCTGTTAGTGGAGGGAACCAGGGAGATGATCACTTCCTGTTAGTGGAGGGAACCAGAGAGATGATCACTTCCTGTTAGTGGAGGGAACCAGGGAGATGATCACTTCCTGTTAGTGGAGGGAACCAGGGAGAGGATCACTTCCTGTTAGTGGAGGGAACCAGAGAGATGATCACTTCCTGTTAGTGGAGGGAACCAGGGAGAGGATCACTTCCTGTTAGTGGAGGGAACCAGGGAGAGGATCACTTCCTGTTAGTGGAGGGAACCAGGGAGAGGATCACTTCCTGTTAGTGGAGGGAACCAGGGAGATGATCACTTCCTGTTAGTGGAGGGAACCAGGGAGATGATCACTTCCTGTTAGTGGAGGGAACCAGAGAGATGATCACTTCCTGTTAGTGGAGGGAACCAGGGAGAGGATCACTTCCTGTTAGTGGAGGGAACCAGGGAGAGGATCACTTCCTGTTAGTGGAGGGAACCAGGGAGATGATCACTTCCTGTTAGTGGAGGGAACCAGGGAGATGAACACTTCCTGTTAGTGGAGGGAACCAGAGAGATGATCACTTCCTGTTAGTGGAGGGAACCAGGGAGATGATCACTTCCTGTTAGTGGAGGGAACCAGAGAGATGATCACTTCCTGTTAGTGGAGGGAACCAGGGAGATGATCACTTCCTGTTAGTGGAGGGAACCAGGGAGATGAACACTTCCTCTTAGTGGAGGGAACCAGAGAGATGATCACTTCCTGTTAGTGGAGGGAACCAGGGAGATGATCACTTCCTGTTAGTGGAGGGAACCAGGGAGAGGATCACTTCCTGTTAGTGGAGGGAACCAGGGAGATGATCACTTCCTGTTAGTGGAGGGAACCAGGGAGATGAACACTTCCTGTTAGTGGAGGGAACCAGGGAGATGATCACTTCCTGTTAGTGGAGGGAACCAGGGAGATGATCACTTCCTGTTAGTGGAGGGAACCAGGGAGATGATCACTTCCTGTTAGTGGAGGGAACCAGGGAGATGATCACTTCCTGTTAGTGGAGGGAACCAGGAGAGATGATCACTTCCTGTTAGTGGAGGGAACCAGGGAGATGATCACTTCCTGTTAGTGGAGGGAACCAGGGAGATGATCACTTCCTGTTAGTGGAGGGAACCAGAGAGATGATCACTTCCTGTTAGTGGAGGGAACCAGGGAGATGATCACTTCCTGTTAGTGGAGGGAACCAGGGAGATGATCACTTCCTGTTAGTGGAGGGAACCAGGGAGATGATCACTTCCTGTTAGTGGAGGGAACCAGGGAGATGATCACTTCCTGTTAGTGGAGGGAACCAGAGAGATGATCACTTCCTGTTAGTGGAGGGAACCAGGGAGAGGATCACTTCCTGTTAGTGGAGGGAACCAGGGAGATGATCACTTCCTGTTAGTGGAGGGAACCAGAGAGATGATCACTTCCTGTTAGTGGAGGGAACCAGGGAGATGATCACTTCCTGTTAGTGGAGGGAACCAGGGAGATGAACACTTCCTGTTAGTGGAGGGAACCAGGGAGATGATCACTTCCTGTTAGTGGAGGGAACCAGAGAGATGATCACTTCCTGTTAGTGGAGGGAACCAGGGAGATGATCACTTCCTGGTTGGCCTACAACAATACGTCATCTCTGGAGCGTTCTATCATGTGACGCGATAGGACGCTGTGACTTCTGTGTTTAGCCTCGCAGGACCAAGTAAGGCTGTAGCAGCAAGTGAACTGAATTAAGTGAGAAGGTGTTTTAGTGTTCATGAACAGTTTTTTCCTTTGTATGAGGAAATGTAGTATATCTTTTTTTAAGTTACATAGTTTTGTTTTAAAGTGTTAAAAAAAAGGAAATTTGAACAACGAATCCAAAACAACAGAGCTGCTGCATCTGTTAAAGGAGACCAGACCTCCACTGATTCTACTCATCAGAGTGTTTCCAGGTGTTGAGGATTTGTAGTACGAAGCCTTTAGTGTCTCCAGAGGGAGCTGTGTGAAGTCTGATATATGTCCTCCAGTTATTACAAGTGATTAGTGACTACAAGTCTGTAAAGTAAAGAAACCTGGAGGTGTGGAGTTAGAGAGAAGTGATGAGAGCAGACCTCTGTATCCTGCTGCTCATCTCTGCTGCAGGTTAGAGCTCCATTAACTACGTTAGCTGCTGCTAGCAGAACACACCTGAATCTCCAACGGAAGGGTTGGCAGTGGAGTTGCATTGTGGGTAATGTAGGCACCAGGTTTTGACAACAAAGAAGAATGTGTGGAATAAAAAAAGACGATATTGTTGGCTTTTTTTAAACTGCCCATCTAGAGTCCAACAAAGCTCAATCAGTGGAGTCTTTCTCTTTTAAGGAGGACCATATGATACAATCGAAAGCTCCAGAGCAGCTACTAAATGGACTTTGGTGGGAATCCTGGTCTCTGTGTTGGAACAGAAGTTGTGCATCTCTGGTGACAAACAGGATGTTTCCTTCACAGATTCATCATGTGACTTCTGATATGCTGTCTTCAATCAGCACACGGTGTCTGACAGAACACGTCCTATCTGATGAGTAACAGCAGAGGCATTTCAATCCTTAATACACACATTCTTTATTTATTAAACACTGGGTGGTGAGGCCAATCTAACATCTAAGACAGGAGGTGAATCACATAAGAACTTTACATACATAGAGCGATGTTTAAAGCTGCACTAGGAAACTTCACACATCTAATACTCATAATTACATTTAAGGATTTTAGTACCTCAAAATCCTAAAAGGTATCATCAGTTTCAGGCACTCTATTATCTTCTCTGTCCACCTCTTAATGATCAACATGAAGACATGGCTGGATGTTTCACAGCTGGTCCAGCCTCTTTATCCAGTTACAAATGTCTAAAGTAAATGTTAGTGGGGTTATGATTAGATTTGATATTTAAGCTTTATCAGATATTAATACACACTGTTGTGATTGATAGGATAGTTATGGGGCTCCTACATACAGTATGTGGAGAGGAATGGGCTGACTAGATGCTGAGAACATGGTTGGTATTTTAGGATCATCGTGACCGAGGTTATAACACTTTAGAGCTTCTTCTGACTCCACCAATTAAAGGCTATAGTGTCTTTCAGTCAGCTGGATTTGGCACAGTGAGAATGTGTAGTAGTCCTCTCACAGGGATGAAGAGTCACCACCGGATCAGCCATGAAGAAGAACGATGAAACAACAACAGTTAGTCTGTGATCAATTAGCTCCGATCGATATGATCTGATTAAGTCATGCTGGGACTAAGACGCTCCTTTGGCTCTCAGTTTGGACAGCAGCATCTCGTTCTTCCGACACTCCTGGAGACAATAAGAAAGAAATAAAGAACATTCATCATTACTGTCATACATGGTGTTTTATCTCTGGGCAACAAATCAACATTAACATTAAGATTTATTACTATATCAACCACAGTCCATTTGGAATTTTGTTTCGGTGCACTCTTGCTTTTAGTGCATGTTTGTGCACGTGAGCGTGCTCCACTAGTTAGCTCACGGCTGCCGCTCTGCCCTGCTCTCATACGGCGGTTACAGCTGGTAACGCCGTCCCGACCGACGGAGTCATCGTGGGAGCGTAACACCGACCCTCTGGTTCCCCCTCAGGCTAACACTGTTAGCGCTGTTAGCACTGTTAGCTCTGTTGCTGTTCCCCCTCAGGCTAACACTGTTAGCTCTGTTAGCTCTGTTGCTGTTCCCCCTCAGGCTAACACTGTTAGCTCTGCTAGCACTGTTGCTGTTCCCCCTCAGGCTAACACTGTTAGCTCTGTTAGCTCTGTTGCTGTTCCCCCTCAGGCTAACACTGTTAGCTCTGCTAGCACTGTTGCTGTTCCCCCTCAGGCTAACACTGTTAGCGCTGTTAGCACTGTTGCTGCTGTTTGCAGTGTTAGCGCTGTTGCTGTTGTTAGCAGTGTTAGCGCTGTTAGCAGTGTTAGCTCTGTTAGCAGTGTTGCTGCTGTTTGCAGTGTTAGCGCTGTTAGCACTGTTGCTGCTGTTAGCAGTGTTAGCGCTGTTAGCAGTGTTAGCGCTGTTAGCAGTGTTAGCTCTGTTGCTGCTGTTTGCAGTGTTAGCGCTGTTAGCAGTGTTAGCAGTGTTAGCGCTGTTAGCAGTGTTGCTGTTGTTAGCAGTGTTAGCGCTGTTAGCAGTGTTAGCGCTGTTAGCTGTGAGCCATCGGCTCAGCGGTCGCCATGTTGAGAGCCGTGTGGAGGCAACAGATATGCTCTGAATTTCTTATTGAGCACCTTTAATGAAGGGATGCTTTACTTTTAAAATAAAATGATATCCACTCACCAATGAATTCTATAATACACACATTTATATATTATATAAACACACTGGAGCTATTTTTTATGTTCTAATATACAATACTCCTGTTTCCAAGTATTACCTCATAATGTTAGAGAGATGTTGATTCAACATTAGGATCATTTTGGATGCTGCAGTTTGTGTTATAATGATATGTTTTAATATTATGTCCACTCCATTCATATCGATGAGGGTACCTCGTATGGATATCATACGTTAACTGATAGGTTGCATTCTTCCTTTACTGTAAAGGTGTGTTCTGCCTGTTCAGTAACTCGTCCTTTAGTTGATCCAGAACTAATGAAGCTGATACCTGACTGGGTTTTCTCACCTCTTTAAAGTCCTTGACAGTCTTGAAGTACAGCCTCTGCTTGTCGAGCAGCTCCAGGTACTCGTCGTTCAGCTGATCTCTCCTCATCTTGTTTTCCTGCTTCTTCTTCTCCATCTGGAAGAGCAGACGAGCAGGAATAAGGCATCACACACTTAATGCTGCGGCAGCTTGTGTTGAAACGGTAGAACGACTGTTAGAACGTGGCCTCTGGATACTTCTGCTTTATTACGCTGACACCGTCTCATCCTCTCACTGCTCCTGTTTCTGTTTCTGTCTCCGTTCTCTTCAGCAATGTCTCCATGTTCCCAACAGTATCATCACAACCACAGAAATAACAGTCACTTTATAAGATCATCCTTTCAGAGAGTCCTACCTTGATGCGACTCTGTTTGATTCCCTCCACGATTTGTTCCATCTGTCTGAGGAACTGCTCCTTGGCTGCTGAAGACGACATGGCTCTGGAGCACAGTACAGCAGGTACAGTAAGGCTTTATTCACTCTATCCCATCACATACAATAAGAATATATATAGTGTTTCAGATCACAAACATACAGTATGGATTTATACTTACTGGTGGAAGTTGTCATGAATGGAGTTCAGTAGATTCACCTACAGAAAGCACATTAATATTAATCACTAATATTAAGGACACATATTCGTCTGCTGGTGACTTTCAGCTATTATCAAACTGGGCAGAGTTGAAACATCACAGACAGAAATCTAAAGTCACATCCAGATGTATTTCCTGTGTCGCTGTGGTTCCTCACCTCCTTCTCCAGATAAACCTTCTTGTCGTCTAAGGTGTTATAAAGAGTGAAGAACTGTTTGGTCTCTTTATGTGTTGCAGAGACTGAAAGGCACAAGAAGAAGAATAGGCAGATTTAATGTCTTTGTTTCTGCTTTTTAAAGACATTTAACACAAACCCTGGTTGGAGCAGTAACGAGGAGGAACTCACCCTGGCTGTAGAGTTCGATGAATCTCTTCTGGTACTGGGTCAGCTCGGCCCGGCTCGGCACCTCGTCGATCTTCCTCTGCAGGATGGCGATCTCACGGTTCCTCCGAGCCTGAGCGGAGTGAAGGAAAGTCCTGAGTGATTCAGCTCTGAAGTTACAGTTCATCATCTCAAATGTAAAATATAGATCCAGGTTTATCTGAAGAGCTTTCAATTTAATATCCTGTAGGTTTCTGTGTTATTACAACTCGATATAAACCCAACCAATGATGGAGGAAGTTTCCTTAGCAGCACCCAAACTATAATAACATCACATCAGTGAGCCTTCATCAGCATGAACACTCACACTCTACTTTATTATTATTCACTCCAACTCCAATAGAAATATTTAAAAACAAATAGAATAATGCCAACCTGCCAACTACTTTTTTTACTGCTGGGTTCACCTATAACAAGGTCTCATTTTTATGTGATATTGTTTATACAATTTTAATTTGCAAAGTAAAAACAGCTGTAATATTAATGGTAAATATTAGTGCAGTAAAAATACAACACGTGGAACAGAAGCATTGAGGAGCATAAAATAGTGATACTAAAGAATATAACAAGTACTTCAGTACAATAGCTGACTATTGAATGTACTTATTTATTTACACCACTAGTCCAACACTATATAATATATAATGTAATATATAATAATGTTCTTATTTTAGTTTAATGTCCCCCGATGGTCCGATAGGCTTTCACATCCACACAGGGTGTAAAACGGAATTCTTTTGCATAATAATTAAAGTAAAATCTTATCAGATATTATCAGAATATAAAAATCACATTGATAAAATGACATTAATGTTTACACCTGATATTGGATATAAGCAGCTGATCTGCACACTGACAGATGATCCAGTAAATCCTCCATGAACAGGTTTATTACTGGATTATTTCCAGTACTGTCTGTAGTCTGTTATCTGCTGTGACCTAATTTCCCTCAGAGATGTTCATCCAGCTCCATCTAATCTCTGGTTCTGTGATGTTATGTGAAGTAGCAGCAGTAGTAGTAGTAGCAGTAATAGTAGTAGTAGTAGTAGTAGTAGTAGCAGTAGCAGTAGTAGCAGTAGTAGTTACCATGAGCAGACGGATCTTCTGGAGTTTCTCTCTGTCTGTGTTGTACTGTTTGTCTATCAGCTGGTTCCTCTCCTAACAACAGAGAGAGAGAGAGCAGTTAAAGGCAGAGGGAAGGCTACTCACCGTCTCTATGGCTTTATATATATATATAATATATAGATCTAACTGTATATACCTTCTCCTCCTCTGTATCCTGTCCTGACTCCGTCTTCAGCTCCTCAATGTTCTGCTGTAGACGGGTCATCTCCTCCTGGACACCGAGGGGTTAAAAACTCACAGTCAGCTCGTTTACAGTGTGTGTGTGTGGGTGAACTCACTCTGCAGTGTGTGTGTGTGTGTGTGTGTGAACTCACTCTACAGTGTGTGTGTGTGTGTGTGTGTGTGTGTGTGTGTGTGTGTGTGTGTGTGTGTGTGTGTGTGTGTATGAACTCACTCTACAGTGTGTACGGAACTCCTGCTCCTGCTGCTTCAGGTTCTCATTCATGGTAACCAGAGCCTTCAGCTTCTCCAGCAAGCTGTTCAACACAACAGAACATTATGGGATGGACCGGCCCATCATGAGATCTACCGGCCCATCATGAGATCTACCGGCCCATTATGAGATGGACCGGCCCATCATGAGATGGACCGGCCCATCATGAGATGGGCCGGCCCATCATGAGATCTACCGGCCCATCATGAGATCTACCGGCCCATCATGAGATCTACCGGCCCATCATGAGATCTACCGGCCCATCAGTCACAGGTCAGAGGTTTCATCCCTGCAGCCTGTAGACCAAATACTGCTGAAGTGCCCATGAGCAAAACAGTGAATGTCTCAGAGGGCCTCATCACAACTCATAACACTAATTTGGATTTTATGCCTTCAGACATTGGGTAAGGTGGCAGCAGGTATATCTCCTGGTGATGAAGGAGGA
Source organism: Sebastolobus alascanus (assembly GCA_916701645.2). Classification (NCBI taxonomy): domain Eukaryota; kingdom Metazoa; phylum Chordata; class Actinopteri; order Perciformes; family Sebastidae; genus Sebastolobus; species Sebastolobus alascanus. The sequence continues at coordinate 97,406 of CAKAOJ020000421.1, read as the reverse complement.
GTTTGATTGTGAGGATGAATGACAGAAAGCAGTCAGAACTCACCTGCTGTCAGCCTGCTCCTCCATCTCATCTAAACTCTTCAGCTCTTTCTCCAGCTTCTCAGAGAGCTCTGTAGCCTGAGAAGATACACAAACACCTTTTAGACTAAAACATGTTCCATTGTTCCCTCTTAAAGAATGTTTCCTGATGTCCACAGCTTGTTCTTTATTTTTCTTTTTGATTTACACAACTCATTGATCATGTCGATCATCACGATGCTTAGAGAGAGGGAAACCAGTCAGCTAGCCTCGTCTCACCTCTATCAGATGTCTCTTGGCATCATCAGAGCCTGTCTTCACCTCTGCATGTTTGGCTTGTAGCTGTCAAACAACAGAAAGACTTGTTACTGATGGTGAGGACTTCTTTGCTGTATATCATAGGACACTTCATGTTAAGCTAAGTGAATGCTAACTGTATATAATATATAATATAATATAGAGCTCCTCTGCCCTCTGTTCTATATGTGGGTCCTGTTATTAAAGAAATAAATACAGAGAAATTATTCATGTTGGTTTCTGTGATGCTACCAACACAGATTTTAGAGGAACACAATGGCTCTGGTTGAATGTACAGTGGACCGTACAGTGGATCACGGTGGACCACGGTGGATCACGGTGGACCACGGTGGACCACTGTGGATCACGGTGGACCACGGTGGACCCCAGTGGATCACGGTGGACCACGGTGGACCACGATGGATCACGGTGGATCACGGTGGACCACGGTGGACCACTGTGGATCACGGTGGACCACGGTGGATCACGATGGACCACGGTGGATCACGGTGGACCACTGTGGACCCCGGTGGATCACGGTGGACCACGGTGGATCACGGTGGACCACTGTGGATCACGATGGACCACGGTGGATCACGGTGGACCACGGTGGACCACGGTGGATCACGGTGGACCCCAGTGGATCACGGTGGATCACGGTGGACGACTGTGGATCACGGTGGACCCAGTGGATCACGGTGGATCACGGTGGACCACGGTGGACCACTGTGGATCACGATGGACCACGGTGGATCACGGTGGACCCCAGTGGATCACGGTGGATCACGGTGGACCACTGTGGATCACGGCGGACCCCAGTGGATCACGGTGGACCACTGTGGATCACGGTGGACCACGGTGGATCACGGTGGACCACGGCGGACCACTGTGGATCACGGCGGACCCCAGTGGATCACGGTGGACCACGGTGGATCACGGTGGACCACGGTGGACCACGGTGGATCACGGTGGACCACGGTGGATCACGGTGGACCACGGTGGACCACGGTGGATCACGGCGGACCACTGTGGATCACGGCGGACCCCGGTGGATCACGGCGGACCCCGGTGGATCACGGCGGACCACTGTGGATCAATGCGGACCACGGTGGATCACGGTGGACCACGGTGGACCACGGTGGATCACGGCGGACCACTGTGGATCACGGTGGACCACGGTGGACCACGGTGGATCACGGCGGACCACTGTGGATCACGGCGGACCCCAGTGGATCACGGCGGATCACTGTGGATCACGGTGGACCACGGTGGATCACGGTGGACCCCAGTGGACCACAGTGGATCACGGTGGACCACAGTGGACCACGGTGGATCACGATGGACCACAGTGGATCACGGTGGACCACAGTGGATCACGGTGGACCACAGTGGATCACAGTGGACCCCAGTGGATCACGGTGGACCCCAATGGATCACGGTGGACCCCAGTGGATCACGGTGGACCACAGTGGATCACGGTGGACCCCAGTGGATCACGGTGGACCAGAGTGGATCACGGTGGACCACAGTGGATCACGGTGGACCCCGGTGGATCACGGTGGACCACGGTGGATCACGGTGGACCACGGTGGATCACGGTGGACCACGGTGGATCACGGTGGACCACGGTGGACCACGGTGGATCACGGTGGACCACGGTGGATCACGGTGGACCCCGGTGGATCACGGTGGACCCCAGTGGATCACGGTGGACCACAGTGGATCACGGTGGACCACTGTGGATCACGATGGACCACTGTGGATCACGATGGACCACAGTGGATCACGGTGGACCACTGTGGATCACGGTGGACCACTGTGGATCACGATGGACCACAGTGGACCACGGTGGACCACAGTGGATCACGGTGGACCACGGTGGACCCCAGTGGATCACGGTGGACCCCAGTGGATCACGGTGGACCTCAGTGGATCACGGTGGACCACTGTGGATCACGGTTGATCACGGTGGACCACAGTGGACCACAGTGGATCACGGTGGACCACAGTGATCACGGTGGAACACCGTGGATCACGGTGAACCACCGTGGATCACGGTGGATCACGGTGGACCACAGTGGATCACTGTGGATCACGGTGGACCACAGTGGATCACGGTGGGCCCCAGTGGATCACGGTGGACCCCAGTGGATCACGGTGGACCACTGTGGATCACGGTGGATCACGGTGGACCCCAGTGGATCACGGTGGACCACAGTGGATCACGGTGGACCACTGTGGATCACGGTGAACCCCAGTGGATCACGGTGGACCCCAGTGGATCACGGTGGACCACTGTGGATCACGGTGGACTCCAGTGGATCACGGTGGACCACAGTGGATCACGGTGGACCACAGTGGATCACGGTGAACCCCAGTGGATCACGGTGGACCACAGTGGATCACGATAGACCACTGTGGATCACGGTGGACCACAGTGGATCACGGTGGACCCCAGTGGATCACGGTGGACCACAGTGGATCACGATGGACCACAGTGGATCACGATGGACCACAGTGGATCACGATGGACCGTACAGTGGACCACGGCGGGCCGTACAGTGGACCACGGTGGACCAAAGTGGACCGTGCAGTGGACCACGCTGGACCAAAGTGGACCGTGCAGTGGACCACAGTGGACCGCAGTGGACCACAGTGGACCGTACAGTGGACCGTACAGTGGACCATGGTGGACCAAAGTGGACTACGGTAGACCAAAGTGGACCGTGCAGTGGACCACGGCGGACCACAGTGGACCGTGCAGTGGACCACAGTGGACCGCAGTGGACCACAGTGGACCGTACAGTGGACCGTACAGTGGACCATGGTGGACCAAAGTGGACTACGGTAGACCAAAGTGGACCGTGCAGTGGACCACGGCGGACCACAGTGGGCTGCTGACCTCCTCCAGTTGTTTAGTCTTCTGCTGGATCTGCTTGTTGAGTGAAGCCACCGCCCTGCGGTGCTGCTGCAGCGGGCCGTAGCGCTCTGAACGCTCCTCTGACGACAGCTCGGACTGCTGCAGGGAAACATGGGAGACACACTAAGTATATCACAACAGCAGCATACAGGTTCTTATTCAAGTGCTGGGCCACCACAAGCTGTTGGACTGGGTGTGTGCTGTGTTCTGTACATGCCTCTACAAATGTCTGGAGCAGTAACACAATAATAATAATAATACACTTTGGATTTATATCTCTCAGTGGTATGTGTGGTATGTGTTTCACTTCACCTGTTGCAACTAAAATGCATCAAATTAAGACAAGATGAAGCTCTTGAAATGTTTGTTCATTGTGATTTGAAGTGCTCAGTTTAGTTGAGAGTTAGTTAGTTGAGGGTGTCTACATTCTTCCTTCCACTAGCATCATGATAATCCACAGTTTGTTATTATTATTATTATGGTATCTTGAAAAACACAGAGGTTGAATTAAAAAGCAGTATCTTAGTATGCAGAAGGCCTCTGTTCGGCTTCACAGGGAGGAACTGTGTTATGAGCATACAGCCTGCTCAAGAACTACTGTGAGCCTTAAACTAAAATGACTGTACTGGCCTGAGGTTGTCTTTTATTTTATACTCCTGACACGTGACTCATCTGTCAATCAGTCCAGAATTACCGCTGTCACAGATCAAAAGGACAGAGTGACTGAGAGACACAGCTGATAGAGATGTTCCACTGAGAGACAAGCTACACAAACATGATGCTTTATGGTGTTATTCATGTTTCACTTCTACGAGGACGAGGAGCCTCTTCTCTTCTCAGGGAAACTCTCCCAACAGGACTAGTGTGACGGTGTGCTGTATCTTCAGAAGTCAGGTGTTAGGTTATAATAAGTGTTATAATACGGTGCTGGTTGTTGCTCACCTTCTCAGCGTACTCAGAGGCGATCTGTTTGATCTCCTCAGACTGCAGACCAACTATCTGACCCACTGCACTCGCTGTCAGCTTCCCCTGCACAACCACAACACAGAAACAATGGGACAGTTCACATGAGAGGGTTAGATGTGTAGTTCTTCTGTTTCCAGTGAATGTGGTCCAAACAGATTCAATTCTCACTAAGAATGAAGTTAAAAGACCAGAGACTGGACAACTGATGGAACACAATAAGAATCTAGTAGACAGAGACATGATAAAGAGGATCTGAGGGTTATTAATATTGTTGTAGGTTAGAAGAGCTCTGTAAAGTTTGAGCTCTGAGAAGCCAGGAGGAGTAACGTGGTGATTCAACTCTAAACAGTCCACAGATGCAAAGACAGAGGACGAGACAGAAGACAGGCTTTTACCCACCTCTTCATTAGCCATGGCAGCCATGCTGGTCATCAGCGTTTTGATTCGCATCTCAGAGAAAAAACAACCACAGTTAACATTTAACATTTAAAGCTGCAAGTTTAAGGTCGCATTTATTTGTAGAGCTTCATCTCATCTTGCACGTATTATTAAAGATGATTAAAGGACGACTCGCTCTCCCTCCTGAGCCAGAGCCGTCCCTAAACCACCGTCACTGATTATTATACATTCATGATAAGAAACTATTTCTTATTAGTGACTTTATTAATTCTCTTTACTCTAAAACATTTTCCTCTGACTTAGTTTCTTTAATTTACATCATGTTTATGACACTTCAAATGAATTCAGATTGTAATGTGTGTGTATTTCTCGCCCCCCCCCCTACCTGACTGTACCTATAACAGGTGTACAGTATATAATGACCTCCTTCACTGTATAAAGAGCTCACCTCCTCCGCTGCCTGCAGGTCAGCTTCCTCAGACACCTCCGACATCCCAGGGGGGGGAGGCTGAGAGCCATCGGGGAGAGGAGCCTTCCTCTCATCCACCTAGAGGGGGAGACAGAGGGAGAGACAGAGGGGGAGACAGAGGGGGACAGAGGGGGAGAGAGGGGGACAGACAGAGGGAGACAGAGGGGGAGACAGAGGGAGAGACAGAGGGACACAGAGGGGGAGACAGAGGGAGAGACAGAGGGACACAGAGGGGGAGACAGAAGGAGACAGAGGGGGAGACAGAGGGGGAGACAGAGGGAGACAGAGGGGGAGACAGAGGGAGAGACAGAGGGAGACAGAGGGGGAGACAGAGGGAGAGACAGAGGGGGAGACAGGGAGAGACAGAGGGGGAGACAGAGGGAGAGACAGAGGGACACAGAGGGGGAGACAGAGGGAGAGACAGAGGGAGACAGAGGGAGAGACAGAGGGAGACAGAGGGAGACAGAGGGAGACAGAGGGAGAGACAGAGGGAGACAGAGGGGGAGACAGAGGGAGAGACAGAGGGAGACAGAGGGGGAGACAGAGGGAGAGACAGAGGGACACAGAGGGGGAGACAGAGGGAGAGACAGAGGGGGAGACAGAGGGGGACAGAGGGGGAGAGAGGGGGACAGACAGAGGGAGACAGAGGGGGAGACAGAGGGAGAGACAGAGGGACACAGAGGGGGAGACAGAGGGAGAGACAGAGGGAGAGACAGAGGGGGAGACAGAGGGAGAGACAGAGGGACACAGAGGGGAGACAGAGGGAGAGACAGAGGGAGACAGAGGGGAGAGACAGAGGGAGACAGAGGGAGACAGAGGGAAGACAGAGGGAGACAGAGGGAGAGACAGAGGGGAGACAGAGGGGGAGACAGAGGGAGAGACAGAGGGGAGACAGAGGGGGAGACAGAGGGAGACAGAGGGGACACAGAGGGGGACAGAGGGAGAGACAGAGGGGGAGACAGAGGGAGAGACAGAGGGGGAGACAAGGGAGAGACAGAGGGAGACAGAGGGAGAGACAGAGGGAGACAGAGGGAGAGACAGAGGGAGACAGAGGGAGAGACAGAGGGGGAGACAGAGGGAGAGACAGAGGGACACAGAGGGGAGACAGAGGGAGAGACAGAGGGGGAGACAGAGGGAGAGACAGAGGGAGGACAGAGGGAGACAGAGGATACCAGTGGAGAGACAGAGGGAGACAGAGGGGGAGACAGAGGGAGACAGAGGAGAGACAGAGGGGGAGACAGAGGGAGAGACAGAGGGACACAGAGGGGGAGACAGAGGGAGAGACAGAGGGGGAGACAGAGGGAGAGACAGAGGGACACAGAGGGGGAGACAGAGGGAGAGACAGAGGGAGACAGAGGGCGAGACAGAGGGAGAGACAGAGGGAGACAGAGGGGGAGACAGAGGGAGAGACAGAGGGAGAGACAGAGGGAGAGACAGAGGGAGAGACAGAGGGGGAGACAGAGGGAGAGACAGAGGGAGAGACAGAGGGGAGACAGAGGGGGAGACAGAGGGAGAGACAGAGGGGGAGACAGGGAGAGACAGAGGGGGAGACAGAGGGAGACAGAGGGGAGACAGAGGGAGAGACAGAGGGAGAGACAGAGGGGAGACAGAGGGAGAGACAGAGGGGAGACAGAGGGAGAGACAGAGGGGGAGACAGAGGGAGAGACAGAGGGGGAGACAGAGGGAGAGACAGAGGGGGAGACAGAGGGACACAGAGGGGGAGACAGAGGGAGAGACAGAGGGAGACAGAGGGAGAGGGAGACAGAGGGAGACAGAGGGGGAGACAGAGGGGAGAGACAGAGGGAGAGGGAGACAGAGGGAGAGACAGAGGGACACAGAGGGGGAGACAGAGGGAGAGACAGAGGACACAGAGGGGAGACAGAGGGAGACAGAGGAGAGACAGAGGGAGACAGAGGGAGAGACAGAGGGACACAGAGGGAGACAGAGGGAGAGACAGAGGGGGAGACAGAGGGAGAGACAGAGGGACACAGAGGGGGAGACAGAGGGAGAGACAGAGGGACACAGAGGGGAGACAGAGGGGAGAGAGGGGAGACAGAGGGAGACAGAGGGAGAGACAGAGGGAGAGACAGAGGGAGACCAGAGGGAGACAGAGGAGAGAAGAGACAGAGGGGGAGACAGAGGGAGAGACAGAGGGACACAGAGGGGGAGACAGAGGAGAGACAGAGGGGGAGACAGAGGGGGACAGAGGGGGAGAGAGGGGGCAGACAGAGGGAGACAGAGGGGAGACAGAGGGGGAGACAGAGGGACACAGAGGGGGAGACAGAGGGAGAGACAGAGGGGGAGACAGAGGGAGAGACAGAGGGAGCAGACAGAGGGGGAGACAGAGGGAGAGACAGAGGGAGACAGAGGGGGAGACAGAGGGAGAGACAGAGGGACACAGAGGGGGAGACAGAGGGAGAGACAGAGGGGGAGACAGAGGGAGAGACAGAGGGACACAGAGGGGGAGACAGAGGGAGAGACAGAGGGAGACAGAGGGAGAGACAGAGGGAGACAGAGGGAGAGACAGAGGGAGACAGAGGGGGAGACAGAGGGAGACAGAGGGAGAGACAGAGGGGGAGACAGAGGGAGAGACAGAGGGACACAGAGGGGGAGACAGAGGGAGAGACAGAGGGGGAGACAGAGGGAGAGACAGAGGGAGAGAGAGGGAGAGACAGAGGGAGACAGAGGGAGAGACAGAGGGAGACAGAGGGGAGACAGAGGGAGACAGAGGGAGAGACAGAGGGGGAGACAGAGGGAGAGACAGAGGGACACAGAGGGGGAGACAGAGGGAGAGACAGAGGGGGAGACAGAGGGAGAGACAGAGGGAGACAGAGGGAGAGACAGAGGGAGACAGAGGGGGAGACAGAGGGGGAGACAGAGGGGGAGACAGAGGGGGAGACAGAGGGAGAGACAGAGGGAGACAGAGGGAGAGACAGAGAGAGACAGGAGAGACAGAGCGAGAGACAGAGGGAGAGACAGAGGGAGACAGAGGGAGAGACAGAGGGAGAGACAGAGAGAGACAGGAGAGACAGAGGGAGAGACAGAGGGGGAGACAGAGGGAGACAGAGGGGGAGACAGAGGGAGACAGAGGGGGAGACAGAGGGAGACAGGATGAAGAGAAGGAGACATTAAATATCTAAGTCTTCCCGTGTTAAAAGACGCACTCACTCCTCTAACACTGTGGGACATTTACAGAAAGGGATCATGCAGCACGCATTCTTCTTCCTTATCGAAACCTGGTGCCTACATTACCCACAATGCAGCTGAACCACTGACAGTTTGGTTCAGAGATGCAGCAGAGATGAACAGAGGTCTGGTGACTTCACACAGCTGCCTCTGGAGACACTAAAGGCTTCATACGACTTATCAGAACTCCTCAACACCTGGAGACACTCTGTGATGTAGAAATATCGGAGGAGTTACTCCTTTGACAGTTAGTGTGTCGGGATAGAGGAGAGAAGACCATAGAGGAGGATCATAGAGGAGGATCCTAGAGGAGGATCTTAGAGGAGGATCATCAGCAGTACATCTGACTGAACAGATCTGATAAACTCAGAGTAAAAGAGAAGTGTTGCTGCTCTGTGAAGGTCCGATCACTGAACACCTACCTGGTCTTGTTTGGACTGTTTGCTGAATCCATAACGTCTAGAGAGAGAAAAGAAAACACACATGACTAAGGTGTAAAAATAAAGTAAGCATTTCCTTTGACCCCCCCCCCCATAAACCATGCCACATTCCAACTTAAACACATCAAATGTGAGTAAACCAGCATGAGGACTGTCTGATTAAATAAAGGAATAAAGAGATGAAAGCAGCAGCACAGTTTACATCCATCATGCCTGAAACACAGCAGGTTCAACGTTCAACCACAACAACACAGTGTTGATACGCTCAGACTGTACTTACAGGAGGAAATGGGACATTCTAGTACAGAGGTGGGGATGGATGGACAGATGGATGAGAAAACAATATGTCAGACAGAGAAGAAGAAACTAGACATGAGATTTGTGGATTAAAGACTACAGCAGCAGATGACTGAGGTTCAGGTGAACAGAGAGAGAGGATGCTTATAGGAAGGGAAAGGAATATATATGTATAATAATATGTAACTGTGGTTTTCACAAGACTTCAGCTTTAAAGGTCCCATATCGTGCTAACTTTCAGGTTCATACTTGTATTTTGTGTTTCTACTAGAACATGTTTACATGCTGCAATGTTCAAAAAACCCTTTATTTTCCTCATGCTGTCTGCCTGAATATACCTGTATTTACCCTCTGTCTGAAACACTCCGTTTTAGTGCATTTCAATTGAATTGCAACGGAATTTCGTTGCTAGGCAACAGTTTGTGTCCATGTTTACTTCCTGTCAGCTGATGTTATTTACATCCACTGCAACAGGAAATAAACTGGGACACATTTAGAATGTTTACGTTTAAAACCGTGTAATGGTCTAAATATTGTAGATTTGTGACATCACAAATGGACAGAAATCCTGACGGCTTGTTTCAAACACGCAATTTCTGAATACGGGCTGTGGGTATTTCTCCGTATATTGAGCGTTTTGATAGTTTAACAGTATTTATATAGCAGTTAAACCTGTTTTATAATGTAAAAGACCTGAAAATCTCACTTTTTACAATATGGGACCTTTAAACAAAAGTTTGTTTGGAAGGCTCATTTCTTATATTACTGATTTATTTTCCTGTATTAAATGTAGAAATCCTGAAACTAGACGGGGGGGCTGGATACGGCACCTAGATACCTAAAGGGTTGCTTCACCTAAATTACAAAACTATTATTTTCATTATCAATTATTATGACTATTATTGTGGTGTATAAATGTCAGCATGCTGAGTGTAATATGGTGATGACACACTGGATGTTTAGCTGGTTGACTCAGACATTATAGTGTGTGATCGAAGACTGTGTTTACATCCAGGATACATGGAAATGCAAAGAAACGACAGTGATGCCTTAAATATCTTGAAGATTTTCATTTAAATAAATGTCTATTAGGTCACTATCTATCGCTGAATGAGGTAACACAATGGAGATTGAGCCGATGGCCCACTGATGAAAGTATTGCAATACTTATATACAGTGTTTATTTACTTATATACAGAGTATGTGGGGACATTCCTGGAAGAAATGCGGTAATAAGTTCCTGCTAATGCAAACCAAACATTTCCTGCTGCTTCACATTAAAAGCATTTAACTGGCGAAACACCAGTTGACCTTTATTATGAAGTAGTAAAATGCAAAGTGTTCGTCGGTGAGCTTGACTCATTGTGTTCATGTTCTGACAGCAGATCAGCTGATCCAGAGTCAGCCACAGTGAGCTGGTAGATGATGAGCTGCACAGAGAGGTAACCAACTACTTTCACTTTGTGCAGACTCAGAACATCACGGTTGCTCACAGGATGATGGGAAAAAGCCAATTATTGCCTGACTTCTTCATTAAACCAACAATAGTTTGTTTTGCTTCCCCCAGTATTCTGGGACTTGTAGTATTAAACCACTAATAGGGTGTGTGAAGTCTTACCTGCCATATTCCAGCAGCGTGGAGTGAACTCTGGACTCCTCATCCAGCAGCTCCCCAGCATCCCGCTGCCTCCTGTACTTCCTCTGAGGTTTGTACACTTCCTGTGTTCATTCATTAGGAATTTATATTCACTTTTATATTCAGTATAAAAATAAACAAATCACTTGGAAAACTTCTCAGAAATTTCTTTTGTTTTTAAATATAAAGTACAATCAGTTGTCTTAATAATTTGTCATTGAAGTGGTTACATAATGAATTGAGTGCATGTGATGCGTGATGATGCAGCTACTCACTAACACATCCAGAACTGCTGTCACCGCCTTGTCTTTCCTCTGGAGGAACTCTTCATCCTAGACCGCAGGGTTTCACAGCACATGTGAACACCAGCTCTTATCTAGAGGACACTACATTTATAGATTTGGTTTACACGTTAAACAGCCAACCAAGGTGGGAAATTACTACCACATACCTGTAAAATACTGTAAATGACTGGTAGAGTTAATCTGCTGTCTGACTCTCTTACTTTAGCTGACAGTGAAGAACTTGGCTGTGTTTTACCTTCTGATATTGAAACTCATTTCCACAAGGAGACGAAAACATGGCTGAAAAGTGATGATGATTATTTCATCATTCTGACTCATAGATCAGAATTTCTCTTGACTACTTTTATTTCTTTTGCTGGCAGAAAGGCCTCGAACCGTTGAGGTGTTCAGATCAGGTAAAACACGTTATGTGAGAAAGTCCACATCTGTTTCTAATAGGTTTGCTTGTTTATTGCCTCATAAGTTCTGATAGTAATTTACTCTGTCTCACCTAAGTGACGTCATGATGTTTAACGAGCCGGCTGCAGGATGTTGTGGCTGATGGAAGACTACGATATGTTTTCTCCATTAACCTAAACTACTTGTGTTTACTGCTGTGTGTAGAAGCTTCAAGGTGACTGTGTTGGTATTTATAATTGCAAACCAGATATTATGAGTATGTATCATTGTTACAGACCACAGCATAAATAAATCTACCTTTAATCAGGACACATATAGCCATACCTTGAGACCCCATCTCCTTTTACATTAACAACTGTATGAATATATATATATATATATATATTTATACACTTGGACTTAGTTTGCTTGGATTATTCCGCCTGGTCTGGTGTCAGAGAAAGGTCCTAACAACTCTCATCTTCAGTCATATTAGAGTCATTATTTGGTACTAAGTTCATCAATCAGACAAACTATGCACCTATCAATGTTCCAGTTTTGAAATAAGTGATGAAAACAAGCTCTCTAAGTTGTCCATCATCTGAACGTCACTCCACCAACCACTACACCCAGGTTCTGGTACTGTGTGGTTACCTCTGGGAGGCTGTGGGTCTTCTGGAACTGAGAAATGGAGTAGGCTCTCACATAGTCTCCCATCTCTTCCCTGGTCTCTATGGCTCGCTTCACCAGCCACTGACAGGAGACACAACACACAGCTGCTCAGATACAAGAAGAAACCACAGGTTCCTCTGTAGAGCTCAGACCTCAAACTGGGCCGCTCGTTATGAGCTGATACTGAAGTCCTACAGTAAGTTACAGATCCAGATCACAAGACAAATCTAATCAGCCGATACAAATCCTGTTCAAATCAGCCAGACAATCTGTATCATTATTACTATTTTAAATGTTTGCCATTCAATGCTAAACATTAATATATGAAGAGTCTGTGTGTCAGTTTAGGATGAACTCTCTCACCTGAATCACTGGGAAGATGTGGATAAAATCCAGGCCTTGGATTTGATGCGGCTCCAGGCGATGAGGACACTTCATCTTCGGCAGCACAGACACTATTTTCTCCGTCAGAGCTCTGCAAAGAGAAAGAAGCTCTCATCACTGGATGAATCCATCTTTTCTCTGCAGTGGTAACCAGTCTAAACCCAGTATATGGCTGGACCGGGTCAGTTTGTGGCTAAATTGTTCCACTAATAGTCAGTGGTCATGTCTGTAATGTTAAATCCAGCAGTACATGTCCACCAGGTCCAGCGAGGACTGAATGGTTCCTGGTTTTCTGCTCGCCGTTTCAAACAGGAAACAACATGGCGGCCAGCTCGTAAACTTTCTGTTATTCCGTCTAAACAATCCACCAAAACCTACTTCTGGAAACATTTTAAGCAGAAATAGGCGATGATGTATCTGGTTTCATGTTAGAACTAGATCACCTAGTTTCACAGCTTGGTCCAAGTTTAGTGAGCTGGACACGTCAATCGGGCTCATTTGCATAAAGGACCGCCTTTTCATTTTGAAAGAGCAACGGCCGATGAGGAAACTCCAACACTCGGCCGACCAATCGTGTAACTTCATCACTGAGAGACAGACTTTAGTGTTTGTAGGTCTGGTCCTCTGAGCTCCAGCCAAAAAAACAATAGAGATGATGGACAAAACTATGAAAATAAAATCTATTTTGAAAGCATGAATTTTCCTCTAAGATCTCCTTTGGCCTGTGGAGTCCTGATGAACGGAGCTTTCAGGAGATTGATATTGAATTTCCAAACTTTTAGCTTTTTGTTATTACATGACTGGTGTATCTACCTGTACATGCAAAAGCAGCCTGATGAATGGTCCCTTTTCAACTACGACATCCTTCCTCAGGCTGCTCTAAAAATCAGTAATCTGGCTAAATCATCTGATATAAATCTTGGTCACTCTCTGAGTCAGACTGTACTATGTCATATTCAAGGCATGTCATATTATGTGAGGAATGCCTGCTGAATCAGCACTATGATGTGAAGCAGACACACATCATCAATGTGTGTCATTTGACTTCAGTGTGTCTTTGGTTTCCTGAAGCTTTAAATCACCCACCAGTGGACAGAACCATGTCTCACAGTGTAATCTAGTAACACTGATGACCAAAGACTTCACCACACTTATCACATCACAGTGGAGCAATTAGCCAGCTGAAAAAAAACACTCACATTTTTTGGCCAATGGTTGAGTTTTCCTGGAAAAGAAGATCCACATCGATGTCAAAGTTACAGGTTGTGATGCACCAGGTCATCCCACCGACAACCTGAGGAGGAGGAAACAAGGTTTACTGTTAAATCAATGGCTCCGTCTACTGTGTGAAGCTTCCTCAACTCACTGAGTTATGAGTTCTGAAGTTCACAGCTAAGCAAAACTTGTATCTTTATCAACTGGACAAGCAAGTGACTAGTAATGCCCTCTTTTCCCCAAGAGCATGATGGGACCAGAACACGATGGGACCAGAACATGATGGGACCAGGGCACGATGGGACCGGAACGCGACCAGAACGCGATGGGACCAGCACACAGAGAGCACTAACAGGTAATGTGTGTACCTTATCAAAAGGTGACAGTCCTTTAATCCGGGCTCTGAAGTATCCAGCTGCCAGCAGGAGCTCCAGGATCTCCGCCAGCTTAACGCTCTGCTCTTCATCCTCTCGGGTCTCCACCTGGGAGACAAACACACATCATCATCATCAGTGCTCTGGACATGTTATCCACTGACACTGGGGGGGGGGGGTTAGCTAACTAACGTAGCTAGTTAGCTACGTAGTTAGTTAGCTACGTTAGCTAGCTACGTTAGCTACGTAGCTACATTAGCTACGTTACTTAGCTACGTTACTTAGCTACATTAGCTACGTTACGTTACTTAGCTACATTAGCTACGTTACTTAGCTACATTACTTAGCTACATTAGCTAACGTTACGTTACTTAGCTACATTAGCTACATTACTTAGCTACATTAGCTACGTTACTTAGCTACATTAGCTACGTAGCTAGCTAACGTTAGCCTCCCGGTTCTTAGTTGCCCATATAAGGTCACAGTTAGTTGCCACAGTAACCTCCTGTTACAGTAACCCGCTGCTCTGGTATCTCTAACTCTCTGTACCTGGATCTGGTTTCCTTCTTGGTCAAACTGAGCTCCTATTTTAGAGCCAGTTCTCACTCTGTGGAACACAGAAGCAGCCGCCGCCATGTTGAACTGACTGCGTCACATGACCGCATCAGATGACCGCGTCACATGACCTCATCATATGACCTCATCACAAGACAGCCAATAGTCATCCTTATTTACATTATACGTCATCCATGGCAACTTCACACAGAAATATAACATGTATTATCTGATGTGATATTATAACATGTATTATCTGATGTGATATTATAGTGACAGTGTCACGAGACAGCACAACATGCACGCGCACTGTCAGCCAGCAGAGGGAGCACGAGATCAGCTGGAAACCATGGAAACCTCTGGTTATAGATAAAGTAATATACTGTCTATCATACATGTTATAGAGACATAACGTCACATTTAAGAGTATACACACATATTATTATTATTATTATTATTATTAGTTAGTGTTGACCTCTCTCTACTCATCTTCAGTTTTATTTATTTGTAAATATAAATTCCCTCTTTTCTTCCTCAGTTATTGTTATTTACAGGAGTCACCGCACATTTATGCTCTATTATTGTTGAAGTTTTTGTATTTTAATTGTTTCAATAAGGAGAAAAAAGAAAAAAAAAGGAATGAGAGATTTTGCGACAGTGCCGCTCGCATTACGGCAGCTGGTTTACGACAGCGGCTCCGTTGACGGTACACGTGTTTACAGCAGTACAGCCCGTTCTGCTCTCCGGCGGTGTTTCACTGCAACATGGCTACTGTGAGCAAGAAGAAGGTGAAGAAGAGCTCCGAGAGGAGGGAGGAGGTGAAGACAGATGTTCTGTACGATGAGGAGGAAGAGGAGGAGGATTTAAATAAAGATGAAAACCTCCCCAGTGAGGAGGAAGAAGACGGAGAGGATGATCGAAAGCGCAGGAAGCTGCTGGAGGCCATCAGCTCTCTGGGAGGAGGTCAGAGGAGGAAGAGGCTGGGAGAGAGGTCCGAGGCTGCCGTCCTCATGTCTGAGTTCACTGTCCACGCCGAGGGGGAGGGAGACAAGATGGACCTGTCGGACCTGATCGGAACCATGGAGCAGACCCCCGCTGTGTCTAACAGAACCAAGAAGCAGCTGAAGAACCTGCAGAGGAGCAACAGAACCATGGAGTGTCCTCTGAGCAGGCAGGAGAGCCAGAGGATCCAGAGAGACGTGGCCTTTCAGAAGGCAGCCACCGAGGTGACCCGCTGGAAGAGCATCATCAAACAGAACCAGCGGGCCGAGCAGCTGGTGTTCCCTTTGGACCAGGAGCCCGCCGGGCCCAAACCCATGGAGCGGGTGGTGAGCGGCTGGAAGGCCCAGACCCCCCTGGAGCAGGAGATCTTCGCCCTCCTGTCCGCCAACAAGCAGCCCTTCCACGACCCCGTCCTGACCCCCGCTGAGGAGGCCTCCATGAGGGCCATGAGCCTGGAGGACGCCAAGATCCGCCGGGCCGAGCTGCAGAAAGCCCGGGCTCTGCAGTCCTACTACGAGGCCAAGGCCCGGAGAGAGAGGAAGATCAAGAGCAAGAAATACCACAGAGTGCACAACAAGGCCAAGCGTAAAGAGTTCCTGAAGCAGTTCGAGGAGATGGTGCAGACGGATCCCGGCGCCGCCTTAGAGGAGCTGAGTAAGATGGAGATGAAGAGGATGCAGGAGAGGATGTCGCTGAAGCACCAGAACAGCGGCAAGTGGGCCAAGTCCAAAGTCATCATGGCCAAATACGACGAGGGGGCTCGCAAAGCCATGCAGCAGCAGCTGGAGGTGAACAAAGAGCTGACCCAGAAGGTCGTGACCTCTCTGAATAATGAGGAAGAGGAGGAGGAGGAGGAAGAGGATGCAGAGATGCTGCCTGATTTTGTGAATGATGCAGAGCAAGGAGTGGATTCTTTAAATCCCTGGATGAGAGGGAAGCTCTCTGAAGAGCCCACAGAGACAAGAGACACTGTGGATCTGACAGCAGAGGACGGAGTGGGGGGGAATACAGCTGCAGAGGAAGAGGAGGAGGAGGAAGAGGTGGAGGAAACAGAAGAGGAAGTGCTCCTCAGAGAGTTCGACAGCAGGAGGAGACGGCGTCAGGCTGAGGAGACTCAGGAAACAGAATCTGTGATATCTGAGGTTAAAGCTGCAGCAGAGGACGAAGAGGAAGAGGAGCTGTCAACCTTCACCAGCCTCTTCAGAGGAATAACAGACAGCCGTCGGGAGGCTGAGGCTGAGGCTGAGGAGGCTGAGGAGGCTGAGGCTGAGGAGGCTGAGGAGGCTGAGGAGGCTGAGAAGGCTGAGGCTGAGGTTGAGGAGGCTGAGGCTGAGGCTGAGGATGAGGCTGAGGCAGAGGCTGAGACCAGCCACACAGACACTTCAGCTCAGCTGGAGGAGGGGCTGATGAGGATCAGGACTCTGGAGGACATGGAGCTCCTCAGTCAGGAGCAGTCAGCCAGTGATGAAGCACCTGCTCAGCCTCAGCATCCCCAGCAGCCTTCCCAGCAGCCTCAGCAGCAGCCCCCCCCGGCCTCAGACAACCTGCCATCTGCAGCTCAAAAGGCAGGAAAGAACAGAAAGAGGAAGAGAGGGATCGAGCTGAAAGAAGTTCTCACCAAAGAGACGAAAGTCATCCAGGTCCCTCTGGCTCCGACCATCGAGGACACGGAGGACATGGAGGACTGTGAGGAGAAGCTGGACCAGAGGACGCTGATCAAAGAAGCCTTCGCTGGAGACGACGTGGTCTCTGACTTCCTGAAGGACAAGAAGAAGCAGGAGGACGCGGGGAAGCCTCAGCTGGTGGACCTGACGCTGCCCGGGTGGGGCGAGTGGGGGGGGACGAACCTCAAGCCGTCCCGTAACAAACGCAGGAGGTTCAGGATCAAGACGGCGCCGCCCCCCCCCAGGAAAGATCAGCATCTGCCCAGCATCATCATGTCGGAGAAGAGGAACAGCTCCATCAGCCTCCTCCAGGTGAACTCGCTGCCCTTTCCCTTCCAGAACCACGCGCAGTTCGAGAGCACCATCCGCTCTCCGCTGGGCCGGACCTGGAACACCGAGCGGACCGTTAAAAAGATCAACAAGCCCAAGGTGGTCACCCGGCTCGGCGCCATCATCCCGCCCATGGCCCGGGAGGAACTGATGAAGGACCGGAAGCAGCCGTCCACTGGGAAGACAAGTACTGTGGACTCATGGAAAAGGAAATCTTAACATTCTCATTATAACAGCTATTCTCATTATAACAGCTATTCTCATTATAACAGCTATTATCATTATAACAGTTATTACTGGTTAAAATGATCATTATAACAGTTATTACTGGTTAAAATGATCATTATAACAGTTATTACTGATTGAAATGATCATTATAACAGCTATTACTGATTGAAATGATCATTATAACAGTTATTACTGATTGAAATGATCATTATAACAGTTATTACTGGTTAAATTGATCATTATAACAGTTATTACTGGTTAAAATGATCATTATAACAACTATTACTGGTTACAATGATAATTATAACAGTTATTACTGGTTAAAATGATTATTATAACAGTTATTACTGATGATTGAAAGTCAATAAGAATGAGACGTAGTGCAGCAGGTTGTTGGTGATTTTCTCTCTCTCTCTCTCTCTCTCTCTCTCTCTCTGTGTGTCTGTACGTGATGCTCATCACTTTACTGAGAATATATCAGCATCTAGAGAGCTGGAATTATGTATTATGTTTCATATTGTTTATTTGAGATTAAGATGTGTTAAATCAAATATAGAAAGTCAACTAAGTAATGAAGAATATTTGAAATAAATTCAATCTTTGGAGTTAAAGATCTGGTTATAAGACTGTGAGTTTAATTATAAACAGCTGTTCTTAATTAGATGCATCACACTGTGTAGCTGTGTTAATGGAGTTTACAATGTACACACACACACACACACACACACACACACACACACACACACACACACACCACATACTGTACATCCTGTAGCTATATACTGTATAGTGTTGTCTGATTGGACTTTTACAACTAAAACGGTAACTGCTTCCCAGTGTTGTTGTTCACACATTCACCTCCAGAGCAACACTTCTCATATTCTAATGTTCTGGTGACCTCGTGGTGACCTCGTGGTGACCTTGTGGTGACCTCGTGGTGACCTCGTGGTGACCTTGTGGTGACCTTGTGGTGACCTCGTGGTGACCTCGTGGTGACCTTGTGGTGACCTCGTGGTGACCTTGTGGTGACCTCATGGTGACCTTGTGGTGACCTCGTTGTGACCTTGTGGTGACCTCGTGGTGACCTTATGGTAGATCCCCGTGGATCATGTAAAATACTCCATTACAAATAAAAGATCTTTATTCACATTGTTCCTTAAATAAAAGTATAGAAGTATTAACAGAAAACTGTCCCCAAAATATCAAAAACTACTCATTATGCAGGATGGCTGCTTTTAAATGTTCTATTACTATAAGTCTATATATGGTCTATATATGGTCTATATATGGTCTATATATATTGCTTTTCATGTATTATTACTGATGCATTTATGTCTTGCTGGTCTAATTTTACCTACTTTGTAACGGGTAGTTCACTGTACGGTTTAAACATATATAGTATTTTTTATTATTTATTGCTCATTATATGTTTCTGATCCCTGAATAAATTAGTAACTATAGGTGTTGGATCAATGGAGGAATCAGGACAATATTTTCCTCTGGAGCAGAAATTGCAGGACATGGAAATATTAAGTACAAGTACCTCAGAAGTGTACTTGTACTCACAGGTTGAGTAAATGTAGGTATTAATCACTAATGTGATGCAGAGAAGCAGCGTTCAGACAGACAGAACTCCATCCCATAGTGAAAGATCCCAAATAGAACAAGCTGGATTACTTTAAATCAAACGTAAAATACAGTGAATGAAATGATCCACAGTGAGTTTGACACATAATCTAATGAAGCTGGTTACTGATATACTGGTATATGATGACAAAAAGGGAAATATAAGGTGAATACAGTCTAAAGAAAAACATGTTGTCTCGATGTAACCTTCATTTATTGCATCAGAATATGGAAGCAAAGTTCAGACCGATCCTAAACAGTTTGAGAGGAAACATGACTCTGTACTCTATTATACCCTTTCATTGTTAATGACTGAAAGCTACAATGTTATTTAACTCATTCTCTAATCAGATATTTACTGATTTTAATCACAAGTTTAACAGTTTTATTTTATTTTATACAAGTTCTTCTTGTTTGGCTGCTGGTTTTTAGACACATTTCACATTTGAGAACTTTGGCTTCTGTTTTTAAATGTAAAAAGTGTTTATACTGTAGTACTGTGTTATACTTGTGTATACTGTAGACAACCATGTCAACAAAGCACTGCAGTATATCGGTACTAAAACTAAGGTATTATATTAGCAATAACATAAAAACATTCAAACGATATCCAGCTGTATTGACAATAATGTCTAGAGCTGAAAACATTATGACCAAAAGAAAATTAATCTGCAACCATTTTGACAGTTGATTAATCAATTTATGTAGATTTTAAAGATGCACGTAGTAAAGTATACTTTATTATATATAGTAAAATACATATCTTTGGATTTTCATGTTGATCGTCATTTCTGACATTTTATAGACCAAACAAATTAGTTCATTAATCAAGAAAATAATTATCAGATTAATTTTATCGAAAATAATCCTCAACTACAACGCTAAAAAACAATAATTCTGTCACATTGCTGTTTAATGCTTTTGAGCGTTTGTCACTTTACATACAATATTTTCCTGCTGTCCATGAAAAGCATAAATGATGTTTAACATTAGAGACATTATTACAGGATGCTGGATGAACGTGTGAACTGTATCTGAATGCAGTAACGTGCACGGACACGCTGCAGCCTCGTGGTCTCCCCCCCCCCCCCCCGCCTGGAAGAGGGACGGGGTCACAGTTATGAGTCGAACAGCATCCAACAACAGACTTCCTTCCTCTCTCTTTCTCTGTTGTTCAGTCGTTCTGTGAGGCCGTGCAGCGGCGTCTTAAAGAAAAGCCATTCCAGTTGGGTTAAACCTTCACACTTGGGTGAGAGTGCATGCTTTGGCACCTGACATCTCTGTATTTCACCTGATAGACACTCTATTAAAGCGGGGGATCCCGTAATGGACTATGCATCAGTTCAGGTAATGGTTGTCAGCTTGAGTGCCCGAGAGGCAGCGGAGAATTCCATTAGAAACCTTATAGTTACTAAATCAGTCATTCTCTATCGAACTACCTCTTTCGGGCAATTACTACAGCTTCATACAGCTCAGCGATGAAGAGAGACCGAGTCCTTGGACCTGCTGCCCGCTGGACTGCAACCGGATCAGACAGTGATTCTCACTCACAGTGTGAAGGCTGCCCGGGCTGTAAATCAGAGAGCTGGGGGGGGGGGGGGGAATGGCCTACAGCCCCCATGATGGAACATGTTTTTCTCCATAATGCCCATTTGTGAGATCTGCTTAAATATTAGTCCTCGGATGAAGGAGCATCTATGCACCTGAAGATTGAAGTCTGACTTCTGTTCCTTGATCAGTTCTCTGCAGTGTGTTATGAGATGTGATGAAGACGAGGGTTAAATCTCTTCATCACAGTAAGAACAGTAGAGTTTCTCTGACACACAGCAGCAGTAGATGTAGTTTTATTTCCCACTGCTGCTTCTCTACAGTCCGATTGGCTCTCAGGTCTGTACGTGAAAGGATCCGATAGAGGACTCGTTCCCATTCCTCCTGTAATCCAAGCCCAACTCCATTCCCTCCCTGACAGGTGTAAGATTAACTTAGTTAGGTGCAGAGGCGCTCATGCACACCAAATTAAATTAATGGAACAAATTTCCCTCCTAATTAAGATGAAAATACGTGTCAGTTGTAACCTTGCTGAGCACTAATTATGTACAAATGATTTATCATCTGTTTCGTCCTGAATAGCAATGGGCTCACCTCTCCGATAGCCTGGCTGGCTGTTAAGAGATGAACTCTGATTAACAGTGACAGGTTGTGCTGCGGAGAAGCTGCACGTCGCCGGCCAGCCAATCAGAGCCGGCCTGAGCTCCGACTCTCCTCCCTTCCATTAGCCTACATCGAGTGTGCAGCTGAGCATCACTGGGCCTCCTCTCCTTCTTGTTTCTCTCCTCGGAAGGAAAATAAAGTACATTGAAAGAGGACAGGTGGGGGGAGATGGTGTGACTGATGCAGGCTGATGGAGCGGGGGGGATGAGAGTGTAAAACCTGAACCAGGGATGAATCCCACTAGATGTGCAGTTCGTACTGAGACTGGATTAGCACGTGCCCGTGTGATCCGGCTAACAGAGGAAGATGAACAGGCTCTCCACCTCAAATAACAAATTGAATAACGCAGAGTACAGTCAAGCTCATACATCAACATTTTATGCCTGGCTGCGGATAATTGCTTCCAAGTGCTCCAGAACAGAAAGCATCACTCTGTACAGCCTGAGGCCAGCAGGTGGTGCAAGAGGTTAAGCCTGCCAACAGACTCTGGTACATTCCTGTGGGCTGAAATATCAAAATAAGCCGGGCTTCATTATACAATTACAGCCTAACTGGGATATTCCATCTTATTTCCTCCTGCCTTGCAAGTACAGATATATTTCAATGGGCAGCAGCTCTGATTAGCATTAGAATCAGAGTCTCTTGTGATGCTAAGGACACAGCGGCCAATCTGTAATCATTGTTCCGCAGGCTCGCTCACTGGGGATATAGCCTGCTTTGTCATTATCATTCAATATGCCACACACATGCTGGCATAGCTTCCGTGGTGCTGCCAGCAACAGGACATTTGCATTTTCCTCCTCATAGTTCTAAGATATTGCAGACAATCATGCACCAAATGAGTCTTCTCTGTTTCCTCAGCCTGCAGATGAGAGATGCCTTTCCTCCTGACTGCTGCTGCAGACACAGCAGAGCTCATTCTACGTCTCATTTCCTCCTCCTGTGATTCTTCTCTTCCAATTGTCAGTGTGCGTCCTCAACATGTCGTTATGTACAGGTGTCAGCTGCTGCCATTAGGGATCATTTGACTTTCTATTGTGATCCGGGGTTATGTAGCCGACACCTACCGGTGCCACAATTTGCTTCTTGGATGTTTCATTGTTGTGGTAAATGTCAGTGTGGTGTGCACAGGGGAGGAACCTGTGTTCTCCTGCTCAGTGCTTCTCTCTGTCTGTCCACACCGGGCTATTCCCCTGCTGCTGGAGACATGGCACAGCTGTGATTAATGCACATTCAGAGCATGTCGAGCACACACACACACACACAGAGGGGATGTAAGAGGGTCCTCCACTTCTCTGATACGTGCACTGTGGGTGAAGGTTGTTGTAATGTGCACGATGAAATAAACAAGTATGAAATAAGCCTTTATTTCCATATGTTTATATGTCATTATGACCCTGACTGATCTTTCTCAGGTCTTGTCATGGATAAATTTACATTCTTACAGATAAAGCTGAATTTGAAAAGATGTTATTTTCTTCCTGATAATGCAGAGTGCTGCAGGTTCATCCCAAACATGTGACGCATTCACTGCAATACAAGAGCAGCAGCCATTTTCTCTTTCTTTTGTTGCTCCCAGTTCTCCGCCTGCAGTGAGACAGAATCCGGGCGGAGGTGAGAGAGGCTTGGCAAACAGCATCACACATCCTGTCTGTCTGGGGATTGGAGGATGGGTTAGGGAGGGGGGGGGTTAGAGGTTAATTATAGACAACAGAGAGGTCACCGGGCCTATTATTCTGGATCCGGGACCTGCAACGGTCCAATGGGGATGACATTTACGACGAGGTCCCAGCTCCACCCCTCCATCACCATCACACCCACAACCAGCCTCACACCCATCACTCACATTTATACTGAAGCAGCAGACAGTGGGACTCATGGTCTGATAATGAAAAGGCCCTTAGCGTTTGGCACAGGCAGGATGATGAATTGAATCCCTGGCTGATCTCTGGCTGCGTCAGGGGGCCTCCAAGTAGCCCTTGACAACTAATCGAAAGCCCCCGTACCCTCCTCTTACCTACCAGACTTCCTTTATCACTCTAATTATTAGGGTTAAGTGAGTCTCCCGCGGGACCGGGAGCAGCACAGTGCGGAGAACCTGCCGAGTCAGCTCATTACATACTAAATAAATGGCAAAAGTATTAATGAATGACTGTAGCTGCCTGAATCTGATGATAGTGAGCTGTAGCCATGTTCGGGTCGCTCTCTCTCTCTCTCTCTCTCTCTCTCTCTCTATATAAATATATATATATATATAAATATAAATCTGATGAATCTGATGATAGTGAGCTGTAGCCATGTTTGGGTCTCTCTCTCTCTCTCTCTCTCTCTCTCTCTCTCTCTCTCTATATATATATATATATATATATATATTTAAATATAAATCTGATGAATCTGATGAATGTGATGATAGTGAGCTGCATGTTCAGATCGCTCTCCATGGCCCTGAAGGTTTGTAGTCACCTAGTTTATATTTATTAAAGCATAGGGTTGGCTATACTCTGTATTTTTATTATTGTGAACAAATCCCACATATAGAGCCAAATCAATGTGTCTACTAACAATATTATGTGTGTGTGAATAATCCAAAACCTGATCTTCTTCCTCTGAGCCGTAGAGCTACTTCGTTGTCCTAAAACACATCAATGAGCCTCAGTTTGTCATGGTGACATGTTGATGACATGTTCCTTCATCACCATCAACACACACTCTGGAGTTTATTCTGACTCATCCCCACACACACATATATATATATATATATATATAAACAGTATATATGTTGACTATAAAGAAAATATAGAATAAAATAAGCCTCATCCTTTAAATCTCAGTTCTGATCCTTGTAATGATTCCTCTCTTTTTTGTTGTTTGGTTTATCTTTTTTTGTGCAGGTATCCTCTTGTTTATTCTTCCTTTTAACTATATGTTTCATAATTTTCATTGCAAATGCACAACATTTGGTATGATTAAGAAATGGAGCACACATGCCAAGGCTGTAGCCAGGATTTTAGAAACACTGAAGTCTGCCCATCGATGACATTTTGACCAGTCAACAATTTAATTCTGTAAAAAGAAATCACACAATTTTACATTTCTATTATAAATGGAAGTGTTTGATTATATTTCTGTAAACCTTATCTCCCTACAGGTGCAAGGTGTGTAACATTATGATCTAAATGTTTTTAATTTTAAATTCATCTTTTTAGTTTTTTGCCAAATAACAACTCTTGTCTAAAAATATGAGGATCAACTTCATGCGCTGAAGTTCTGTTTAAATCTTTCAATAAATACATGAATAAATCATTACAAGCTCTTATAGAACTAGTAGCCTTGTTTCTTTCAGTCTGTTTGGCATAAATCACATCACGTGCAACAGCAGCAGCTGTTCTGAGCTTCTTCTACGGGGATTCTTTAAGTCTGTAGCATGAAAACGGCAGTTAATCGTGATAAAGGTAACTCTGAGCTACGGTGGAATGAGAAAGCATGGATAGTCTGTTTCAAACTATTGTGTAGCCAGATATAATCCCTGGAAGCCCGTCATAAGCAGCCGGCCTCAGCATGCTGAATACAGAACGGAGGGTAAATGGGACTGAGGATTAAGAGTGATCCTTTCTCACCTCTGCATCTCTGTAAGCCTATTAGACCACAAGAGCAAATCAAATATGTCACAGAGTGGATGTGTGTGTGGATGAGGAAGGACTACAACATACAGCCTACAGCTGTTTTCTGTGACTGACAGCTGAAACGCTGCAGGAGCCTGTCACAGAGTTTTATCAATTTTACAAATATTATAATTTCTCTCTCTGACCAACACAGAAAGACTGATTCATGCTTTAATAACTAGCAGGCTTTACGACTGTAACGCTCTCCTTTCTGGTCGACCAAAGAATACAATAAATCAGCTACTATTATTTAAGATTCTGCTGCAGGAGTGCTGACTGAAACCAGAAGGAGAGCACACATTACGCCTGTTTTAAAGTCTTTACACTGGTTACCTGTTAGTTTTCATATTGATTAGTTTATAAGGCACTACATGGCCGTGCACCAGACTACCGTGCAGAAATGCTTTAGGTTTATGAACCAGGAAGGTTCCTCAGATCCTCCAGTTCTTCTCTTTTAGTTGTTCCACAAAGCAGAACACAAACATCTGGTGATGCTGCTTTCAGCCGCTGGAACAACCTTCAGAGGAGCTGAAAATATAGATATTTTTAAACGTAAACTAAAAACCCATCTATTTAGTCCGGCTTTTATGTAGTGTTTTATAATTTTATAATTTTATGGTTTTACTGTTTATACTTATTTTATTTATCATCATCATTATAGTGGTTATTTTACTCCGTTTTATTTAATCAACATTTTATTGCTGATCATTATTATCTCTTTTATTCTATTTTATTTTATCAATATTTCATTATTTTTAATACAATTTGCTAATTGTGTGTTGTTTCATAATCTTTAATTATTTTTATTTTAATTTTTATTCCTCATATTTTATTTATCTTATATTATCTTAAATACCCATCTTTTATTGCTTTCTTATTCAATGAACTTTTATCTTGGTTGTTTTGTATGCATTAGTCTCTAAATCCATTTTTAACATTGTCAATCATCTGTACAGCACTTTGAATTGCATTTGACTTGTTTGAAAGGTGCTATATTAATAAAGGTTGATTGATTGATTGATTGAGTGATTGATTGATTGATTGATTGATTGATTGATAAAAAGTCACAAATTACATGGTTATATTAACTTCTCTCCAGAATACTACTTAATATTTCCACTGTCTCTCACCTCATTTTAAAATCAGACACAGAAATGTAACATTTAAAAATGCACATCTTAATATATGAACATTATTCATGATGTGTTATCCAGCTGTTTGTGACGTCTGCAGACAGGAACTCTTTTTGGGTTATGATCACGTGATGCGTCAGCTTTGTGTAACGTGGTTACGTCAGCTTTGTGTAACGTGGTTACGTCATGGCTTTAGACGCTGATTGGCTCATCTCCCGGAAGTGGTCTCAGCAGGACCGGAACCGGGACAGAAGCTAACTCATCTCTCCGTGTTGTTCGCTGAGCTGGTTTCACCCTCACATGAGATGTGGACCGGTACCGGGACCTGTACTGGGACGAGTCCGGCAGCATAAGGTGAGAGTTAGCATCGAGCTGCAGGGAGCTAACACAGCTAGCTGCTAATCACTTTAGCTAACTGTTAGCATCTATAATCAGGCTAACGGCAAGCTAACTAGCTTAGCATATCAGCTGCTTCTTCTTTATTATTGTTTACCCTAATCTATGTGTTCCGTTGTGTATTTAAACATATTAATCATCAGTGAGGAGCTGGTTAAAGACTGTATGATTAGCTTTAAGCTAAGCTAGTCAGCTAACGTCAGCCTGTTAGCTGACAGAGCAGCTCTGAAGATAAGCTAGCTGAGTTATTATTATAGTTACAAAGTCAGAGGTGATAAAGTTATCACATGATGAGTGTAGATAATATCATACATTATGTAATTATACATTAAGTACAGTAGGTGGTTTATAGGCATTTATTGGTGATTAAACAATGTGTCTTTATGATATTTAATATTTTAATACAATATTTTGAAAATCTGTTGTCGGTAATACAAATGTATTCATAAGTTTTCTATCGCTGATAGATTTATTCCATAAATCATAACACATTATATATTGATACTGCCCAACCCTGCTGGGATCCCCATGTCACTGGATGTGATGTCTTCATCATCTGAAAACATTAATGTGTGTTTGTGTTTCTCCATCCTGGGGATAAAAAACAACTACAACCTTACCATAAGCTTATTTAAAGAAGCCATTCATTTAGTCATTCAGTCATTTTCAATGCAGCAACTCTAAAAAGTGTCACCTGTGTCTATAAGTATAACCTTATTGTATTCATATCCATATTCATATTTATTCATATTTTATTCATATTTGTTATTGTTGGTGTAGTTGACATTGTTTACATACCCACCTGAGTACTTGACTGCTTTTAAATTATTATACCATTACATTGCACTACTGTACCATACACCATAGTATACACTGCTATATTCAGTACTGCGCAAGAGTACTCAGTACTCTTGCACTATTTGTACTATTTGCACTATTTGCACTACAATTGGCACAATGACACTTCACTGCTGTACTTATGTTATCTTATTTTTATTTTATTTCATTTTATATTCGATCGTATCTCTTTTTAAGGTGTATTGGTGTTGGACTTGTTGTTTAAGCTACTGGATGCCTAAATTTCCTTCGGGATCAATAAAGTATCTATCTTTCTATCTATCTTAAATACTGATGTTCTGATCACCAGCTAGGATGATGGATGCATGTAAACATCTGTCTGAAGTCACTGAACCAGCATGATGTAAGGTGTGTTTCAGTCTTCCTTGACTCCCTGCCTGACTGTCTTTGTTTTTCAGCGTGTTCTGGGATGTCAGTGGAAGACACTGAACTCACTGACGGATAAAGACGTCACACACCGTTGTGTATTTTCCTGACCTCGGCTTCCGGATGTCCCTAACACTGACCGCCATGAGCGACAGCGCAGTGAGCAGCGACAGCGCAGTGAGCAGCGGGCAGCAGCAGCGGTCGGGGCCCGGGCAGATGCCACGGCCTTCCCGGGGCCCCTATATCTCAGTCATCACCAACAGGTCAGCGCTGCGGCTTCTCCACTTATATATAACATAGCTATGGCAGGATATGAAGGAGTCTGCTATAGGCATAGGATACAGCACACTGCAATAATGTACTTTGAGGCCCAGCATTCGTTCCTCGTCTCCTGACTGCTTTGGCTCTGCACTGTAGGACCACCAACCTGTTGATCCGAGGGGCCATGCTGTTCTCTGTGGGCGTCTTCCTGGCTCTGGTGCTGAACCTACTTCAGGTGCAGAGAAACGTCACCCTCTTCCCCCCCGATGTCATCAGCAGTATATTCTCCTCGGCCTGGTGGGTTCCCCCCTGCTGTGGAACGGCCTCAGGTTTGTGAACACATATATGAGTGAAGAAACTTCTGTCTGGCTTATTCACATCTTTATGTTTAGGTGGCAGGAAAGATGAGAGGAAGGGATTAAAAAGGGGTGGGGGTCCCGGTGGTTCTCAGCTGAAATGGTCTGAGAGGGGGTGTCGTGTTCTTTCATGAAGTCTTTTCATACAGCTCAGAGTCTCTGTTCAGAGTCTCTGTTCAGAGTCTCTGTTCAGAGTCTCTGCTCAGAGTCTCTGTTCAGAGTCTCTGTTCAGAGTCTCTGTTCAGAGTCTCTGTTCAGAGTCTCCGCTCAGTCTCTGTTCAGAGTCTCTGTTCAGAGACTCTGAACAGAGACTCTGAATAGAGACTCTGAATAGAGACTCTGCTCTGAACAGAGTCTCTGCTCAGAGTCTCTGTTCAGAGTCTCTGCTCAGAGTCTCTGTTCAGAGTCTCTGTTCAGAGTCTCTGCTCAGAGTCTCTGTTCAGAGTCTCTGTTCAGAGTCTCTGTTCAGAGTCTCTGTTCAGAGTCTCTGTTCAGAGTCTCCGCTCAGTCTCTGTTCAGAGTCTCTGTTCAGAGACTCTGAACAGAGACTCTGAATAGAGACTCTGCTCTGAACAGAGTCTCTGTTCAGAGTCTCTGAACAGAGTCTCTATTCAGAGTCTCTGTTCAGAGACTCTGAATAGAGACTCTGAACAGAGACTCTGAACAGAGACTCTGAACAGAGACTCTGAGCAGAGACTCTGTTCAGAGTCTCTGTTCAGAGTCTCTGTTCAGAGACTCTGAATAGAGACTCTGAACAGAGACTCTGAACAGAGACTGAGCGGAGACTCTGAGCAGAGTCTCTGTTCAGAGTCTCTGCTCAGAGACTCTGAACAGAGTCTCTGCTCAGATGGCCACATCAAGCTTGGTTGTGAACCACTGATATAGATTAACTATTACAACATAATCAAAATTATAGATTAAGTTTAATAATCTCACGACATAACAGAAAGTAAAAGTAGCTAAACATACTGGATTCAGACAGTCTATGGCTTGGATACACTGTTCATACACACACTAACTGACAGATCTACTGGCTGCCACACTGACATACTAATAATAATAAATACATACATAAATATACACCAGATGGCACCAACTGGTTTAGGTCTCACTAACAGGCCATTCAGCCACAGTGAACATGCATTCCAGTGGCCTAAAGACATAAATGAATGTACGGCATGCAGCACACTAGTCTAAGAGCCAGAATAGTGCCTTCTTTTATATTTCTTAAATCAAGAATCAATTCTGATTCTGACTCAAATCATGATACCAAGAATCAAAAACACACTGTGAGATCTCCCTAAGATACCCTCCCCTATCAGATATATATTTATATATATATATATACTGTATCTCATTAGTTTGACCATAACTGATGACAAGAATATTCAATCAAAGATAAAATTATAATCCTTACTTTTACACAAACACTGCAGCGCTGTATTGATTAACTTTAACTGTATAATGGTAGTAATAGTACAGTAGTATTTAGACACCACAGTTAATTTAATCAAAGTGCATTGAGATATTTTTTTTTACTGAGCTGAAGAAATATTCATTGTAGAATTGTTGCAGTTACATAAGAGTAAACACATTGTGCAACTATGGCTTATGGCATTTGGAACAAATCATATTTGGACCATGCAGGAGGATAACGCCACACGCAGATACACACAGCCGTGCATATGAATGCACAACATGACCACGGGCTCGACTAGCTGGCATTATTGAAATGTTTTCCCCTGGGTTTAAAGCTGTGGCTGGATGCAGCGCTGCTGTTCCCAAGAGGGAAGCACAAAGAACTACAGCTCCAGGCTCTCTGACTCCAGAGACACACCAAGACTCCTGAAGGAGGCTGCTTCCACCTGTTACACACACACACACACACACACACACACACACACACACACACACACACACACACACACACACACACACACACACACACACACACACACACACACACACACACACACACACACACTAGGCTTCGCCCCCCAGGGAAGGGCTACTGCATTTTGTTGACAGTGCGAAAATTAATTTAGCTCAGTATTTATTAGTATGTGATGCAAATCGCAGCAGTTTATTCTAATTTTTCAAAATTAGGAGTTGATTTGCGTCTCTTTGTAGTTGATTTGTGTCTCTTTGTAGTTGATTTGTGTCTCTTTGTAGTTGATTTGTGTCTCTTTGTAGTTGATTTGTATCTCTTTGTAGTTGATTTGTGTCTCTTTGTAGTTGATTTGTGTCTCTTTGTAGTTGATTTGTGTCTCTTTGTAGTTGATTTGTGTCTCTTTGTAGTTGATTTGTGTCTCTTTGTAGTTGATTTGTGTCTCTTTGTAGTTGATTTGTATCTCTTTTGTCGTCATTTTGCGTCTCTTTGTAGCTGATTTCCGTCTCTTTGTAGCTGATTTGCGTATCTTTGTAGCTGTTTTCCGTCTCTTTATAGCTAATTTGCGTCTCTTTGTATCTGATTTGCGTGTCCCTTTATAGCTAATTTCCGTCTCTTGTAGTTGATTTGCGTCTCAATGTAGCCAATTTGCGTCTCTTTGTAGCTGATTTCCGTCTCTTTTAGCTGATTTGCGTCTCTTTGTAGCTGATTTCCGTCTCTTTGTAGCTGATTTCCATCTCTTTGAAGTTGATTTGTGTCTCTTTGTTCCTGATTTCCGTCTCTTTGTAACTGATTTGCGTCTCTTTGTAGCTGATTACCGTCTCTTTGGAGCTGATTTGCGTTTCTTTGTAGCTGATTTGTGTCTCTTTGTAGTTGATTTGCGTCTCTTCGTAGTTGATTTCCGTCTCTTTTTAGCTGATTTTCGTCTCTTTGTAGCTGATTTGATCTTTGTAGTTGTTTAACAGTTTAAATGGAGGCTCTGTCTCAGGGTCCCTCTGACCCCAACCCTGACCCTGACCCTGGCCTTGACCCTGACCCTGACCCTGACCCGTTGGGCCCGGTAGGCTCGTTCAGTAATCCTTCCATTGCTGTGTGAGTGCCATCATCACAATAGCATTGCTGCTCTCTGAATGCATATTCTCAGCTAAACAACACCATCAGACATGTTGACTGATCCACCACAGTACTGAGAGCTGGTGGTGTTTTCTACTCTCTGTTTATTCTGTCTCCCCCCCCCCCCAGCGATGATCGGGCTGTTGTATCCGTGCATCGACAGACGGCTGGGGGAGCCACACAAGTTCAAGAGGGAGTGGTCCAGTGTGATGCGCTGTGTGGCCGTGTTCGTGGGAATCAACCACGCCAGTGCTGTATCCTTAAACCTTCTGTTCTGTACTGATGTGTATGTTGTTGTGTGTGTGTGTGTGTGTTGTTGTGTGTGTTGTTGTGTGTATGTTGTTGTGTGTGTGTGTTGTTGTGTGTGTTGTTGTGTGTGTTGTTGTGTGTGTATGTTGTTGTGTGTGTTGTTGTGTGTATGTTGTTGTGTGTGTGTTGTTGTGTGTGTTGTTGTGTGTGTGTTGTTGTGTGTGTTGTTGTGTGTGTATGTTGTTGTGTGTGTTGTTGTGTGTATGTTGTTGTGTGTGTGTTGTTGTGTGTGTGTTGTTGTGTGTTGTTGTGTGTGTTGTTGTGTGTGTGTTGTTGTGTGTGTTGTTGTGTGTGTGTTGTTGTGTGTGTTGTTGTGTGTGTATGTTGTTGTGTGTGTTGTTGTGTGTATGTTGTTGTGTGTGTGTTGTTGTGTGTGTGTTGTTGTGTGTTGTTGTGTGTGTTGTTGTGTGTGTGTTGTTGTGTGTGTTGTTGTGTGTGTGTTGTTGTGTGTGTTGTTGTGTGTGTGTGTGTGTGTTGTTGTGTGTATGTTGTTGGAAAAACAATCAGTCTGTCTCAGTCTTTGATAGGTTGCAGTGGTTTGTGTTCACTGCTGTACATCAGTATATAAGCAGAGGAATGCAGTGCTTTTATTCTTATTAAAGGTAGATCTGTCCATACAGTAGATCTGTACATACAGTAGATCTGTACATACAGTAGATCTGTACATACAGTAGATCTGTAGATACAGTAGATCTGTACATACAGTAGATCTGTACATACAGTAGATCTGTCCATACAGTAGATCTGTACGTACAGTAGATCTGTACGTACAGTAGATCTGTACATACAGTAGATCTGTACATACAGTAGATCTGTCCATACAGTAGATCTGTACATACAGTAGATCTGTAGATACAGTAGATCTGTAGATACAGTAGCTCTGTAGATACAGTAGATCTGTACATACAGTAGATCTGTCCATACAGTAGATCTGTACATACAGTAGATCTGTAGATACAGTAGATCTGTACATACAGTAGATCTGTACATACAGTAGATCTGTACATACAGTAGATCTGTAGATACAGTAGATCTGTACATACAGTAGATCTGTACATACAGTAGATCTGTCCATACAGTAGATCTGTACGTACAGTAGATCTGTACGTACAGTAGATCTGTACATACAGTAGATCTGTACATACAGTAGATCTGTCCATACAGTAGATCTGTACATACAGTAGATCTGTACGTACAGTAGATCTGTACGTACAGTAGATCTGTACATACAGTAGATCTGTAGATACAGTAGCTCTCCACAGCACTGCTGCACTGTAACACAGCTCTGTTAACTCCTCTGGAGCTCCCAGCCGTTGACTGCTTGGTCCTTGACCCCCTCCCTCTGTCAGAAAGTGGACTTTGCCAACAACGTGCAGCTGTCTCTGACTCTGGCGGCGCTCTCCGTCGGCCTGTGGTGGACGTTCGACCGCTCCCGCAGCGGCTTCGGACTGGGAGTCAGCATCGCTCTGCTGGCCACGCTGGCAACACAACTGCTGGTTTATAATGGAGTCTTTCAGTAAGTTCACTCTTCATACGCTGGGGAAGCAAACAGATGGAAACAGAGGAACGTGTACAGGGAGGAAGAAGAAGAGGAACCAGCTGATAGGAGAAAGAATATCATTCAAAATGAAAACTGAGGCAAAAATGAATTTGAAGCAGAACTACAACAGAAAACGAATAGTTGTATGCTGTAATATTCAGTGTATCAATGGTTTTGTATAGATAGCTTCAGTATGTTTAGCCCATAAATGGTTTTCTATGGTAGCACAGTCTGCAGACAGCAGCTAGTGGTAACTGTACAGGAACAGGAACCTGTACAGTTACCTGTATAGTTACCTGTACAGGTAACTGTACAGGTAACTGTGCGTTACCTGTACCGTTACCTGTACAGTATGGAGCTACATCCGATCCTGGCTAAGACTCCTGAAAACCAATGTGTGCAGGTTAATACAAATTTGAAATCCACTTTTCTTAAATGACTAACTGTGATTTAAGAACACTGTGGTATGTTTCTGATCAACCTTTTCACACCATCTCTTTTGTTCTCAGTGTTTTGTGAATCTCTCTCTGTAACCGTTCCTCCGTCTTCCATATTTTTGGTGTATTTGACCAACACATAGCTGAGAGTTACGTGTTAGCATGTATTGTTTAAAGAGTGTTCTTCTCTGTACAGGTATACTTCTCCAGACTTCCTGTATATCCGCTCCTGGTTACCGTGCATCTTCTTTGCCGGGGTGATCACGATGGGAAACATCGGACGGCAGCTAGCCTTGGTGAGACATTGGAATCATTTCAGTAAATTAGATTCCTGCTGGTTTCTTAGAGAGGACTGTAAAGCGAAAAGATAAGTGTCAGAGTTCCATCAGTGTCCTCCAGAGTTCTACACTCAGAGAACCGGGCCATGTTAGTGGACCCAGCTCTTCTGTGTTCTGACTGGTTCTCATGCTTTTGTGTGTTTGTGTTTTCAGTATGAATATAAATTCATTCAGGAGAAGAGCCACCAGGACTGAGGGATCTCATCGGGCTCTGCTCAAAAGGACTTTGTCTCTGCACTAACCTGAAGCCAGAGCAGAGAACATCTGCATGCAGCGTAGACGAGGACCGGCTGGTCCCGGATCAGCCGGTCCGGGATCCGATTGGCTGCCCGGTGCTTTCCGCTGGACGAGACAGTATTTTTGATTGGCTCTCGTCGGGCCGCTCGGAGCTCGGGGGGGCCGCTGGCTTTACTCTACCCTGAGCTGAGATGAACAATGAGAGCGGAGTGTGTTGTGTGTTTTCTTTGGTGCAGTTTATCTCTACTTACCTGCGAAGGGATTAGCAGCGAAGCATCTATCGGATCAGCTCCAATGTTTGAAACCTTTGGCTTTGTTGTGCCAAACCCAGTTCCACAGGGATCAGTTTAACAGTCAGCTCTTATCTCCAGAGGCTTTCACATCCTTCACAAGTCAGTGGAGAACACACAGCACCGTTACCTTCTATCTACACAGATATGCATCACATTCTATGGAATTAGCTTATATCTACATTTAAGGTTTCTTGATAAAGGAGTGATGATGTGAACCGTACGCCTGTCTGCACCGGTGCTGAGGACAACCTGGAATCACACTGTGGAGTATCACAGATCCAAAGACTGAGAGGAGACCTGAAGGACGCTGCAGCTCGGAGGGTTCTGGTTCTGGTTCTGGTTCTGGTTCTGGTTGGAAGTGAACAGTACATCTGGAACTCACCATCCATACATGAACAAGCACATTAAGACATTTCCTGAAAGAATTCCCTTATTGTAGGACCATTTATATTATTAAATCATTTTATCATTTCAGGGAGCAACATTTATTCTATATATATATATAGATATATATATATATCTATATATATATACAGTATATATCTCTAGCCTTTTCAGTTTCCTGGTATAAAGAATCAATGTTTGCTTTCCCCAAAACAGCAGCGATGCCAAATCTCAGTTTATTGTCTTCACAGCACTTGACTGAAACTTGATGGTTCTCCTTTATGAACCGAAGGTGTTGAATACCTAAAATATGACCATAGATAACAGAGATAGGTAGGTAGAACTTAAAGTAGAATAAAGTAAAGATAGTATGTATATGATCCTATATAACTCACTGTTAGATTAATATTTACAGATAGAACACAAGAACTAACCAGATTAACTGATCAATAATTCATTGACTGGTTGTAAAGGAGCTTCTGGTGTTATGAGTGAGTGTCTCTCAGGATCCTGTCTCTGGACTTTAGATCTACAGGAAGACCTGATGTATTCCTTTGTTCTGATGAATCACTGTTGGAGCTGTGTTTCTGTTACCGTGTCCACAAAGAGAACTTCCAGTACATCTCCAGTGTTTAGCAGTGTTAAAGTCTTCTTTGTATGCAGCAGGTGTTCGGTGAGAAACTAATTAATACAAACCAAGAAGAAGAGATGCAGAATAAAGCAGGGAGTGCTGGTGTCTCTGTTAGAGGTGTAACTGGATCATTTAAGGGACATTTTTATAACAATTTGTAATAAAACATGATGGGTATAATTAGTGTTACAGCATTTAAACAGAAACTATAAAACAGTGTTTTTGATGTTTTTAGCATTTTATATCACCAATTCAGCAACTTTTGTCAAATAATGATAAATTGTATATTGGATTAATAGTTCCACTAAACCAACCTGGACATGTGCAATCTGTTGGTGTAATAAAGACCATGGCCTTTTGGTTCCTGTCTCTGATTCCTGTTTACCTGATCCAGCTTCCCTTTCTCATCCAGGTAGGAGCACCAGATGTTACACTGCAGAGGAGGATGCATGTCTGATGGGTGATAATCTGCAGAGAAAATATACTCTAAGGGGTATAATACAAGTAATTTAACATTTTATTTACCTTAATATTTCCAGGAAATCCTCAGTGAGATTAAAAATGTTTGTCCTGGCTGAGATGGCAGCGATACGAGTTACCAACAAGAAACATAAGACAGATAACATCAAATATAGGAACCAGAATTAAATTTAATATTACAATCAGATAAAATATTTCATCATAGAAACAACACATTGTAGCGCTATAGAGCTATTTAAAGGCATTAAAATAAATAATCTAAAATAACTTAATGAGACAAACACACACCAGACAAAAGAGAGAAGACAATGTTTGGACGTCCCAGAGACACATTTAGTGGTTTCACATCCGAGCAGACGGAGCAGCACACAAGCAGTGAGTATAGTTGAGGTAATAATAATATTAATAATAATAATAATAATAATACCCAAATGTTGGGTTAGACCCCCTGAAAAATGGTTCTAATCCCTACAGTTGTTATTGTTGGTACAGAACATCCAAACTGAGCTGTTATATCTTCAACCATCATCTAAACAATGAAGATCTTTACTGACAGAATCAAGTCAACCTGGATGTTTGTTAATGTCACCTGAAATATCTCTTAACTTTTTCTAGAATGAAATCCTGTATTTTGTTTTGTATGTAAAAGACTGACACATTGATATTTAATTACGTTTCAAATAAAAAGCTAGATTTTTGTATAAAATGTAAAATATATACTGTATACAATATAAAAATGGAGTTCCCTCTATGATTGTTAGAGAGTCAGAGTCATGAACAGCTCTGATTTCAAGGGTTAGAAGAAGAAAACCTTAGTTTGTACGAGCTGTTCTCCAGCTAATATGAACTAAACTGGATTAGTTTACAGATGAAATAAAGGCACAGTGATGTAATGCTAAGATACATGCTGATTAATAGACATGTTGATTAGTTTACAGTTATTCATACAGTGCATATCTACAGTATGAGTTACAGCTGAGTTAAACAACTAAATAAATGAAAATGTCTTGTGGTTATATAACTGGATGTATTTAGTGTTGATATTCCAGCTCATAAGCCCAGTTGTCTGAGTTAAAGCATTAAAAGTGTGAAAGCAGCTAATTAAGTGGAGCTGCTCGGTCCAGTATCTGAAACAGCAGCGGTGGAGCTCTGACTGCAGAACTGCACACATCAACCGGTACAGTGTTCACGGCTAATGTGGATTAATGGTTCCTGTCTCGGCCCGGCTCCCACACACACCGGCTCGTATAGACAAAAGTAATTAAGATGAATAATCAGGATTTAAAGAGCCTTTGTTTGCATTATTGCTAAATTCCAGGATAAGGACACAGTTTCTCTGTGCTTTACATGAGCGTATGAGGCAATTTGCTGTGTGAATGTTATTGTTCAAGGCTAACTAGCTAGTAAAACAATAGGCGTGATGTGTCATAGCCGTAAGTGCTGCTCCGAAGAGCTAAACTCCCCACCGCTAATGAATTCATTAATCTCTCTATTTATTCCTGACAAGCAATTATCTCCTCTCACAGAATGAGGGTCAGGAGGCAAGGTTGAGAGCTTTCCCATATCTGCTGAGGAGGAAACACTCGCTGCTGGTCCTCATACACCCAAACACTGAGATACACCTGAACACTGTGATACACCTGAACACTGAGATACACCTGAAGACTGAGATACACCTGAACACTGAGATACACCTGAACACTGAGATACACCTGAACACTGAGATACACCTGAACACTGTGATACACCTGAACACTGAGATACACCTGAACACTGAGATACACCTGAACACTGAGATACACCTGAACACTGAGATACACCTGAACACTGAGATACACCTGAACACTGAGATACACCTGAACACTGTGATACACCTGAACACTGTGATACACCTGAACACTGAGATACACCTGAACACTGAGATACACCTGAACACTGTGATACACCTGAACACTGAGATACACCTGAACACTGTGATACACCTGAACACTGTGATACACCTGAACACTGTGATACACCTGAACACTGAGATACACCTCAACACTGTGATACACCTGAACACTGAGATACACCTGAACACTGAGATACACCTGAACACTGAGATACACCTGAACACTGAGATACAACCTGATACACTGAGAGATACACCTGAACACTGAGATACACCTGAACACTGTGATACACCTGAACACTGAGATACACCTGAACACTGAGATACACCTGAACACTGAGATACACCTGAACACTGTGATACACCTGAACACTGAGATACACCTGACCTGATACACTGTGTGATACACCTGAACACTGTGATACACCTGAACACTGTGATACACCTGAACACTGTGATACACCTGAACACTGTGATACACCTGAACACTGTGATACACCTGAACACTGTGATACACCTGAACACTGTGATACACCTGAACACTGAGATACACCTGAACACTGAGATACACCTGAACACTGTGATACACCTGAACACTGAGATACACCTGAACACTGAGATACACCTGAACACTGAGATACACCTCAACACTGTGATACACCTGAACACTGAGATACACCTGAACACTGAGATACACCTGAACACTGAGATACACCTGAACACTGTGATACACCCGAACACTGTGATACACCTGAACACTGAGATACACCTGAACACTGAGATACACCTGAACACTGAGATACACCTCAACACTGAGATACACCTGAACACTGAGATACACCCGAACACTGTGATACACCCGAACACTGAGATACACCTGAACACTGTGATACACCTGAACACTGAGATACACCTGAACACTGAGATACACCTGAACACTGTGATACACCTGAACACTGTGATACACCTGAACACTGAGATACACCCGAACACTGAGATACACCTGAACACTGTGATACACCTGAACACTGTGATACACCTGAACACTGAGATACACCTGAACACTGTGATACACCTGAACACTGAGATACACCTGAACACTGAGATACACCTGAACACTGTGATACACCTGAACACTGAGATACACCTGAACACTTAGATACACCTGAACACTGTGATACACCTGAACACTGAGATACACCTGAACACTGTGATACACCTGAACACTGTGATACACCTGAACACTGTGATACACCTCAACACTGAGATACACCTGAACACTGTGATACACCTGAACACTGTGATACACCTCAACACTGTGATACACCTGAACACTGAGATACACCTGAACACTGAGATACACCTGAACACTGTGATACACCTGAACACTGAGATACACCTGAACACTGTGATACACCTCAACACTGTGATACACCTCAACACTGATACACCTGAACACTGTGATACACCTGAACACTGAGATACACCTGAACACTGTGATACACCTGAACACTGTGATACACCTGAACACTGTGATACACCTGAACACTGTGATACACCTGAACACTGAGATACACCTGAACACTGTGATACACCTGAACACTGTGATACACCCAAAAATGCATGCACATTTTTTTCAACTTCAGCAAAAAATGTGCATGCATCCCGAGGCTTCTTGAATTAATATATATATCATATAAAATGAATGATATCCAGGCACCATGGAAACGATGCTAATGGAAAGTCAGTTAGGATCTTTTG
>CAKAOJ020000421.1:37500-50000 GCA_916701645.2 Sebastolobus alascanus | reverse complement strand
CCAACTGTGTCCTTTAAAGCAGCAGTAGGTAGAAATGGAGCAAATATGATTAAAAGAAGCTATTTGTCACTATATCCTGACAGTAGAGCATGAGAAAGGTAATCTGAATAATATCATGTCGTGTCCTCCGGTCAGAGCTGATCTGGAGTCTGCCGTCTCTGAGCAGCTGTCAATCACTCACCAGCTCTGATCAGATATGAATCAATATTCTGTTACTGTAATGATTATTTCTCTCCTCACATGTTCTCAGAATCATCTTGTAGTTACTGTTTAGCTGTAAAAGGAGAAAGTTTGTGACCCGGCAGCCATGTTGATCTGTTGAGGAAATACCAAGCCCCGCCCACCAGCCGGAGCACAGCCAATAGGAACGCTCTCTCTCTCTGAAATGACCTGTGATTGGTCAAAGTCTCCCGTCACAGACTAGATGTTCTAAAGCCTGAAAACAGAGACATGAGGAGGAGCAGAAGTCTAGTTTTCTCTCAGAACACTTGAATTATAATATGATGAAAGGTTATTATGGGATGTCTGCCTACTGCAGGTATAATATAAATATGTGAATGATGTTGAAGTAAACCATTATAACAGGTTCTCCATCTCCATTAACATTATACAGGAATCTGTTTAATTTGTTGTATGTTGAGAAATGAGTTTAAAAGATGTGTGTAGTGCTACAGAATGACAGGGTTCACTGTAATCTCACCACCAATAACTAATATGACATTATACACCTATAAACCTACAATAACAGATGGTGTTCTCAGTACAGTATGCTGCTCTGTCCCAGGTAGTCTGAATACTGGATGACCAGAAGGGGGCACAATACTACACTTCTCCTCACCCAGCCTCACTGATGTGATAAACCTCTATATCTAACACAGAGTCACCAACCGGACACCGACCGGACAACGACCGGACACCAACCGGACCGCCATGGAGGGAGGGAGTCCGACCGGAGAGGGAACCTCTGGTCATTGTGTTCTTATTCTAGAGAGTTACAGCAGATAAAACATCTTATTATAAAGAGATATATAATCATGTGATATGAGAACTTACTCATCATAGTTCTCTTATTGATCAGCCTACTACAGTCTATAAAACACACACACACACACACACACACACACACACACACACACACACACACACAGAGGGATCAAGTGGAGGTTAAAGGGACTAATGGTCGACTTCCTCCTCGTATTGTCTCGTCGTCTTCGGGCCGTCTGCGTGGAACACGTGTGTCAATCCAAGAGGTGTCTGCATGTGGCACCACGTTCCCATGGCAACCGGGTACCTTCAGAGCCAATGCAGCTAGGCGGGGCCCCGACCGACACACCCCCGAAACCCAAATACTCCGGGGGGGCCCCGAAAGGTGTCTTCCTTTCAACCACAAGGGTTCTACTGACGCGGTCCTGTATTCTCATTGTTCTTCATGTATATTATTATTATTATTATTATTATTATTATTATTATTATTCAGCAGATATCTGTTTCACTTTAGGAATATATCAGAGCAGTTTGAACCTGATGCTGTGGTGGTGTAGATGGTATGTGTTGAGTTTGTATCTCGGATGTCCACAGACAGGAAGAGTCCCTCACATCAAAGTGAGGACTTTGTGTGAAGGAACAATAGTGCGGTCACACATGGAGGAATCCTGAATGTCCATAGACGTTGAGCCAGCGGGGATCCAACGGGCCGGGGCCGCTGCAGAGACGGGCCAACACCAAGGTCAACAGACTGGGTTTAAAATGGCTTCACCCCCCCCACGCTCACTTCTGTAAAAACATCAAATGGTCAAATAATGTGTTGACAATAATAGTTGATGAATTAAAAGATGTGCAGGGTGAAGATGACCTTCTGAAGCAGACACTCAGAGAGGACAACCGGGACAGAAGACAGGAGACAGAAGACAGAAGAAGACAGAAGAAGACAGAAGACAGAAGACAGAAATCAGAAGACAGAAGACAGAAGAAGACAGAAGACAGAAGACAGAAGAAAGAAGACAGAAGACAGAAGACAGAAGAAAGAAGAAGACAGAAGACAGAAGAAGACAGAAGACAGCAGACAGAAGACAGAAGACAGAAGACAGAAGAAGACAGAAGACAGAAGACAGAAGACAGAAGAAGACAGAAGACAGAAGACAGAAGAAAGAAGACAGAAGACAGAAGACAGAAGAAAGAAGAAGACAGAAGAAGACAGAAGACAGAAGACAGAAGACAGAAGACAGAAGACAGAAGACAGAAGAAAGAAGAAGACAGAAGACAGAAGAAGACAGAAGACAGAAGACAGAAGAAAGAAGAAGACAGAAGACAGAAGACAGAAGACAGAAGACAGAAGAAGACAGAAGACAGAAGACAGAAGACAGAAGACAGAAGAAGACAGAAGACAGAAGACAGAAGACAGAAGAAGACAGAAGACAGAAGAAGACAGAAGACAGAAGACAGAAGACAGAAGACAGAAGACAGAAGACAGAAGAAGACAGAAGACAGAAGACAGAAGACAGAAGAAGACAGAAGACAGAAGACAGAAGACAGAAGAAGACAGAAGACAGAAGGAGTGGAGTCACAGTGAAGGTGTCTCATGAGGACACTCGTCCTCGGCCCTGAGAACCTCCTCGGTGTACAAAGCGTCTCTGAGCTCGTCCTCAGACTCACAGTCACTTTGTGTCTAATCACATATGGCATTGTCATCATCCAGTGATTTCCTGCTCTGACACAGACTGCACAGCCACTCTGTCATGGAGGTCAAACCCAATTTTCTCAGAGAGGGTCTGAAGAT
Organism: Sebastolobus alascanus; assembly: GCA_916701645.2. NCBI lineage: Eukaryota > Metazoa > Chordata > Actinopteri > Perciformes > Sebastidae > Sebastolobus > Sebastolobus alascanus. The sequence goes on along the minus strand of CAKAOJ020000421.1, from coordinate 47,224 downwards.
TCAAAGGCACTGTCACGGTCCCCTCTGTGATTTCACCCCCCCCCCCCCCCTCTCTGCTGGGAACGTACGAAGCTAAATTTCAAGCACAGATGAAGTTGGTGGTCGTTGGGATGAGTGTGAAGCAGCAGCAGGTTGAGAGGAGGTTTACAGGCCGAGGTCAACAGGACGATGTTCACTCCTCGGCTCTCTTCTCTGGGACGTCTCCTTGGTGACGTTGTCCTGCAGGACAGATATACCTCTCCTACCTCATGAGGTATATTTCAAACACATATTTCCCTAATAAGTCTGTGTTGCTGATGTTGCAATAGAACTCCTATAATAATAACCTATATTTCATTTCATGTGTTTTTATCCAAGAATCCAGTATTTTTAGTCTCAGTACATTTAAATCTGACTAAAAACATGTAAATAAATAATTCAGAATTATATCCTGCAGTGTGGAGAGGCTTTGAATCACTGCTGAGACCATGTGGGGAGATAACATGCACACAGAATATAACTGAACACTTAACTGAATGAATTTAACAAATCCTAATAAATAAAACATTTTCAAGACTTTAGTTTTGGTATTTGGTCTGACTTTTTCAGAGATGCATGGGGGGGGGGGGTTGGAGACAAACTCATGTCCTCAGTATATCTCTTAAATCCTTGCTACAGCCCGACTGGCTGCTTTACCCGTCATGTCTCGATGTCTTTTGACCTGAAAAAATATAAATAAAATAAAAAAATCACCAAATGAATACTTAATAGTGGTATTGGTGGTGTTGGTGGTGCTGGTGGTATTGGTGGTATTGTTGGTGTTGGTGGTATTGGTGGTGGTATTGGTGGTATTGTCGGTGGTGGTATTGGTGGTGGTGGTGGTGGTGGTGGTATTGGTGGTGGTGGTATTGGTGGTGGTATTGGTGATTGTGGTGGTGATGGTGGTGGTGGTGGTGGTATTGATGGTGGTGGTATTGGTGGTGGTGGTATTGGTGGTGGTATTGGTGATGGTGGTGGTATTGGTGATGGTGGTGGTATTGCTGGTGTGGTGGTGGTGGTATTGGTGGTGGTGGTGGTGGTATTGGTGGTATTGGTGGTGGTGGTGGTATTGGTGGTGGTGTTGGTATTGGTGGTATTGGTGGTGGTGGAATGGTGGTATTGGTGGTGGTATTGGTGGTGGTGGTGAATGGTAAATGGACTTGTATTTATATAGCGTTTTTCTAGTCTTCTGACCACTCAAAGCGCTTTACACTACATGTCAGCATTCACCCATTCACTCAATGCTAAGGTGCCAACTTTGCCCATCAGGATGTAATCTAAATACTCATTCACACACCGATGGCTATGCCTTTGGAGGGAATTTGGGGTTAAGTGTCTTGCTCAAGGACACATCGACATGTGACCTGGTGGATCGAACCACCGACCTTCCGATTGGTGGACGACCTGCTCTACCCTCTGAGCCACAGCCGCCCCGGTGGTATTGGTGGTATTGGTGGTGGTATTGGTGGTATTGGTGGTATTGGTGTTGTTGGTGTTGGTGGTATTAGTGGTGGTGGTGGTGGTATTTGTGGTGGTGTTGGTGGTATTGGTGGTGGTGGTGGTATTTGTGGTATTGGTGGTGGTGGTGGTGGTATTGGTGGTAGTGGTGGTGGTATTGGTGGTGGTGGTGGTGGTATTGGTGGTGGTGGTGGTGGTATTGGTGGTGGTGGTATTGGTTGTATTGGTGGTGGTGGTGGTGGTGTTGGTGATGGTGGTATTGGTGGTGGTGGTGATGGTATTGGTGGTGGTGGTGATGGTATTGGTAGTGGTATTGGTGGTATTGGTAGTGGTGGTATTGGTGGTGGTGGTGGTGAAGGTATTGTTTGTGGTATTGGTGGTATTGGTGGTGGTATTGGTGGTATTGCTGGTGTTGGTGGTGGTGGTATTGGTGGTGGTATTGGTGGTATTGGTGGTATTGGTGGTGGTGGTGGTGGTATTGGTGGTATTGGTGGTATTGGTGGTGGTGGTGGTATTGGTGGTGGTATTGGTGGTGGTGGTAGTATTGGTGGTGGTATTGGTGGTATTGGTGGTATTGGTATTGGTGGTGGTATTGGTGGTATTGGTGGTGGTGGTGGTATTGGTGGTATTGGTATTGGTGGTGGTATTGGTGGTATTGGTATTGGTGGTGGTATTGGTGGTATTGGTGGTATTGGTGGTGGTATTGGTGGTGGTGGTGGTATTGGTGGTGGTATTGATGGTATTGGTGGTATTGGTATTGGTGGAGGACAACAGGGGCAGTTGGATGTCTGACAGTAATAAAAGGCCCAGTTCAGTTCTGGTGTTTCTGCTCCATCTGGTGTTGATGTGAACGGAGACCTGAAACCTAAAGTAAGAAGCAGTAACTCTCTGAACTCTCTCCCTCTGTCTGCTGCTGTTGATCCAGTTGGTTTCCTGGTGAACGGTCTGCCTCTCTCCCTCTGTCTGCTGCTGTTGATCCAGTTGGTTTCCTGGTGAACGGGCTGCAGACGGCCTGTTAGCCTGAACGCTGACAGACACAGATGACATGCTAAATCACTGACGCCATTAGACATGCTCGCTGACCAAACGGATGACATGCTAGGGTCCTAATCCTGGGGTTGAATTGCTGTGCGCGCCGTGACTAAATGCTTTTGGTCAAACACAAATCATCAGTGTGTAATCCACTTAGCTGTGTGTGTGTGTGTGTGTGTGTGTGTGTGTGTGTGTGTGTGTGTGTGTGTGTGTGTGTGTGTATGTGTGTGGTCCAGAAGAGCATAACAAACTGTAACATAGCAGCTTTAAGCTGTACATGGCTGCAGGTCACGGAGGAGCTGGAGGAGATTAGCTGATGCTAAAGCTCCGTCTCCGTCCTCTAACCTCTTTCATCTGATCACATTAATCGGTAGCTAGTGGCCTCATGATTAAACTGACATTAAAGACAAAATATTTGATGCCTTTAAAATGTATAACTGTGAGAAATATTCTCCAATTCATCTCCATTATTTCAGCAGCTGGAATGATAAATTCTGCTGCGTCTTATTGGTCTCTCTAGAAGATGTTAAACAACAAATAATCTGTTAGCATACAAGAAACTACAGTTCCCACATACTCAAGGTTCATTCTTGACCTTGGAAACATGCTGTATCTGTGTACTCAAGGATCTCTTACTAGCTTATTGTCTCACAGCCTTCTTCCACACAGATCTGTCTCTCCCTATAAACTGTGTTACACCAACGCTCTTTTCTAATGTCATCTTTTCAACATTTTAGCAGTAATCTGTGTGAAGACATCCTCTGTGTCCTGCTGTATGTCTGGATCGGAGGTCTCTGTTAAAAGACAGAAGTATTAAATACACCAGTGTTCACCAGCCTGCAGATCAGTACCTTCATCAGTGATCGTCATATTAATCTCAGCGGTCAAAAACCGAGGTAATAACAAAAAAAAGGCTTTTTTTCCTGATTCTTCCTCGGATCTTTCCTTCCTGTAAAATGTCTCTGTGCTTTAGAACGATGTCTTCTTGGAACAGAGGCCTTAAGATCCAGTTTTACTTCTGCTCTCCAGTTTCAACACATTTCATAATAACTTAACACACAATAACCCTTCACATGTACATTTTCCTCTGTTGGTTTATTCCTCAACAGAAACACACAGCAGAACGTGCACGGCACCAATGCAGTGCCAGTATAAGTGTGCATGTTCACGTCCTCGGTGTGACTGCCTGTGCCGTGTGAACGGCTTTCATGAATATCGAGGTATTCAGAGGCACTTAAAGGGTTTAACACTGGGCTTAATCCCTGCTACAGAAAAACCAATTTAGCTGCCATAAAAGGGGCCTCCTCTTCCTCTCCCTCTCCTCTCCCTCTCCTTCTCCTTCTCCTTCTCCTCTCCCTCTTCCTCTCCTTCTCCTCTTCCTCTCCTTCTCCTCTCCTTCTCCTCTCCCTCTCCTCTTCCTCTCCCTCCATCCCAATGATAGAGATTAGGCTTATTAAGAGGGCTTATTGTCTGTGGTGTCATGGATACCCAGTGATTACACACTCCGTGGCTGCTCCTCCTCCGTTCGCCCTCAAACCTCGCAGGGATTCGTTGCCTCCAAAGTCAAATCAATTATCCCAGCCCCCCCCACCCCCCCCCACCCCCCCGTCCACATTCACCTCTGATATCGTGCCAGACAGGCTGCGCACTTCATTGTCAACAAGCATAGATGGCGAAGGCAGGGGAATATCTGAAAAGAGGCTGTGATTGGGATTCATGAGTGTGAATTTCACAGATAGAAATATTCCTGCCTGGTTCGCTGCCGAGGATTCATTCTCCTCTGGTTCAAGAGCAAATATGGACACACACACACATAGACACACACACACATATGGACACACACACACACATGGACACACACACACACATAGACACACACACACACATGGACACACACACACATATGGACACACATACTCATACGGACACACATACTATATAACCCTAACTCTGGACTAAAGGTTAAACATTAAAACTGGGATTTTCTTTAAAAAATGTTAATAAAAACTATTTGAACTATTCATTAAAAGACTGACATAGAGTATATAATTATAGTACTAAGTAGTAGTAGTAATAGTATATAATTATAGTAGTAAGTAGTAGTAGTAGTAGTAATAGTAGTAATAGTATATAATAAGTCTTATTGTTGCACCGACTGCACATGAATGAAAACTACTTCCTGAATCAGAAGTGATTTGACCTCTGACCTTGTAGTTGCCACCGCGGTTATGAGACAATGATTTGTGTTCCTGGTGACCCCCCCCCCCCCCCCCCTGCTGCGTCTGTGTGCTCACAGCCTGGATGTTAAGCCTCGGGGGGGGGGGCAGACCCGGTCCTAAAGAGGGGGGAGACGAGTGACAGGTCTAAACGTCCCCTGCTGCCGGGGCACTTGACCCCGGCTGACCCTTCGGAGCCCTCGAACACGTGATGTCATCCAGCCGCGGGTATTTCAGAGAGGCTTTCTGGAGAGCAGTAACACGCTGAGCCTGCTGACTCCACCCGAACACCTTCAGCACCCACAAATCATAGGAAGATGGCTACACTAGGCTAAAATAGCCACCTACTTCCTGTTTCCAGGAATGTGTTTATAAGTCCCTCTGTGGGGGGGGGGGGGGCGTCACAACCAAGCATCCTGACGTCTGACACGAGCTGTGTCCGAGTCAGACTTCTAATCCCGTCCAGAGCCGAGTCCAGATCCCCGCTGCACCAGGAGGGAGACGGAAAAGTGATGAAATGTCTCATGAGAGCTCGTTGACCTTGAACTTTGCCGACCCAAAGAAAACGCCTCTTTGGAACCGATTCCACACAAAGACATGAGGACAAAGAGGAGAGTATGAAGAGGAGGATGAGCAGGTGAGGAGGACGGAGACGGAGACAGAGAGAGAGACAGGGACAGAGAGAGAGAGAGAGACAGACAGAGAGAGAGAGACAGACAGAGACAGAGAGAGAGAGAGAGAGAGACAGAGAGAGAGAGAGAGACAGACAGAGACAGAGAGAGAGAGAGAGAGACAGAGAGAGGGACGGAGACAGAGACAGAGAGAGAGAGAGAGAGAGAGACAGAGAGAGAGACAGAGAGAGGGACGGAGACAGAGACAGAGAGAGAGAGAGAGAGAGAGAGACAGAGAGAGAGAGAGAGAGAGGGACGGAGACAGAGACAGAGAGAGAGAGAGAGAGAGAGAGACAGAGAGAGAGAGAGAGAGAGACAGGGACGAGAGAGAGACGGAGACAGGGAGAGAGACAGAGAGAGAGAGAGAGAGAGAGAGAGACAGAGAGAGAGAGAGAGAGAGAGACAGAGACAGAGAGAGAGAGAGAGAAACAGAATGTATAATTAAGCTTGTGCATGAACGGTTATCTCTTGTCAATAGACCCTGAACACAAAGGTTCGTATGTGAGGAAACAGAGGGAGGCTTGGGCCATGTGTGTGTGTGTGTGTGTGTGTGTGTGTGTGTGTGTGTGTGTGTGTGTGTGTGTGTGTGTGTGACCGGAGGAGACCCTGGCCACTGATAGGCACTCGTGGAGCCTCTTCAGCAGGTTAGCGGCGACATAATTAAAAAGATAAAGCTCATGAGCAGGGCACAGAGATAAGAGCTGTAATGAGAGCGAGGAGGGAGATCATCCAATCAGAGGAGAGCAAGGGGGTGAGGAGGCGGTCTCAGGGGAAATAAACCTCCACCTGTCAATCATCTGACACAGATAAGTGCGGATATGGAGCCCCGGAGCAGATCTAGGAGAGCATGATCTGTAGCTTCATGTAATCAGAGGTCTCCTCTAACAAGAGCTTTTAAAGTGAGGTGATCAAACAGCAAACATCCGTATCATCAGCTGCAAGGTTCTCTGGACTGTCAACCACTAATATATAATAATATAATGTTTAGGACTTCATGTCAAGTCATCCAAATCATCTGAATACATTCACTGCCAACATCCTTTTAAAGTACAATATATCTACAATATATGCACATGGTAACTATACGGTACTGTTCATATTAATCCCAGAACTCCCATTATAGCTTTGCTTTCAATAGTATTAGTAAATTCTGGTTTTCCTTTGGTTGCTAACCCCTTATTACTCACTCACTATTCCATCAATTATATAATATCCATAAGAGAGAGAGAGAAGAGAGAAAGAAGAGAGAGGAGAGGCAGGCAGAGAGAGAAAAAAGAGAGAAACAGAGAGAGAAAGAAAAGAAGGGAGGAAGAGACGAGACGGAGAGAGAGAGAGAGAGAGAGAGGAAGAGAAGGAGAAGAGAGAGAGAAAGAGAAGAGAGAAAAGAGAGAAAACCCGAGAAAAAGCCAAAGGTTACTCTTGCTGACCCTGAAAAAATTCGTTGGGGGAAAACGGGGACTTGGGCCAGTGTTTGTTTTTTTGTGGTTTTGTGTGTGTGTGGGGTTGTTGTTTTTGTGTGTGTACCAAACCCGGGCCACGTGGCACTGTGGACCTCTTCCGGGTTCCACAAAAAAAAGAAAAGCTCAAGCAGGGCCGGGTAAGAGCGTAATAGAGGAGGGGGGATCTCCAATAGAGGGCAAGGGGTGAGAGGCGGTCTCAGGGAAAAAACCTCCCCGAAATCATCTGACACAGATAAGTGCAAGGCCCCGGAGCAGATCTAGGAGACATGACTGTAGCTTCATAAAATCAGAGTCCCCTCTAACAAGGCTTTTAAAGTGAGGTGATCAAACAGCAAACATCCGTATCATCAGCTGCAAGGCTTCTCTGGACTGTCAACCACTAATATATAATAATATAATTTTAGGACTTCATGTCAAGTCATCCAAATCATCTGAATACATTCACTGCCTACATTCTTTTAAAATACAATATATCTACAATATATGCACATGGTAACTACGGTACTGTTGATATTAATCCCAGAACTCCCATTAAGCTTTGTTTCAATCCCCAGTGACTCCTAGCTAATATCTGGCTCCCCTTCCACATGGGTTGCTAACTTTACTTGAGCTGGGCAGGTAGCATGCTACAGTATGTGCTCATCAGTATGGATGATAATGATGCCATGAGAGTAAAAACAGTAAAATGTCAGGCTGCAAAAAAACAGAAAATGCTGAAAGATGAGAGAGATGAAGCTCCATCCTTCTGAGAGCTGATCACTATGATTGACCCCTTTAGTTAGATTTGATCCATTATTATCACAGGAATATTGATTATAGTCTCTTTAAGGTTCATAAAAAGGTAAAAGTAAAGGTCTGGTCTCCTGTATGCAACCTCCACCACCACCACCTCCATACTCCACCTCCACCTCCACCTCCACCTCCACCTCCACCTCCACCCCACCCCCATCCCCCCCACCCCCCCTCCCCCCCACCCCCCCTCCACCTCCAACCACCCCCCCCACCTCCACCTCCCCCTCCATCCACCTCCCCCCCACCCCCACCTCCACCTCCACCTCCCCTCCCCACCCCTCCACCTCCACCTCCCCCCCCCCACCTCCCCCTCCACCCCCAACCCACCTCCACCCCCCCTCCACCTCCACCCCCCCTCCACCTCCACTCCACCTCCACCTCCACCTCCACCTCCACCTCCACCTCCACCTCCACCTCCACCCCCCCACCTCCCCCTCCACCTCCACCCCACTCCACCCCACCCCACCTCCACCTCCACCCCACCCCACCCCCACCTCCACCCACCTCCCCCTCCACCCCCCACCTCCCCCCCACCTCCACCCCACCTCCACCCCCCCCCCCCCCCCCCCCCCCCCCCCCCCCCCCCCCCCCCCCCCCCCCCCCCCCCCCCCCCCCCCCCCCCCCCCCCCCCCCCCCCCCCCCCCCCCCCCCCCCCCCCCCCCCCCCCCCCCCCCCCCCCCCCCCCCCCCCCCCCCCCCCCCCCCCCCCCCCCCCCCCCCCCCCCCCCCCCCCCCCCCCCCCCCCCCCCCCCCCCCCCCCCCACCCCCCCCCCCCCCCCCCCCCCCCCCCCCCCCCCCCCCCCCCCCCCCCCCCCCCCCCCCCCCCCCCCCCCCCCCCCCCCCCCCCCCCCCCCCCCCCCCCACCCCCCCCCCCCCCCCCCCCCCCCCCCCCCCCCCCCCCCCCCCCCCCCCCCCCCCCCCCCCCCCCCCCCCCCCCCCCCCCCCCCCCCCCCCCCCCCCCCCCCCCCCCCCCCCCCCCCCCCCCCCCCCCCCCCCCCCCCCCCCCCCCCCCCCCCCCCCCCCCCCCCCCCCCCCCCCCCCCCCCCCCCCCCCCCCCCCCCCCCCCCCCCCCCCCCCCCCCCCCCCCCCCCCCCCCCCCCCCCCCCCCCCCCCCCCCCCCCCCCCCCCCCCCCCCCCCCCCCCCCCCCCCCCCCCCCCCCCCCCCCCCCCCCCCCCCCCCCCCCCCCCCCCCCCCCCCCCCCCCCCCCCCCCCCCCCCCCCCCCCCCCCCCCCCCCCCCCCCCCCCCCCCCCCCCCCCCCCCCCCCCCCCCCCCCCCCCCCCCCCCCCCCCCCCCCCCCCCCCCCCCCCCCCCCCCCCCCCCCCCACCCCCCCCCCCCCCCCCCCCCCCCCCCCCCCCCCCCCCCCCCCCCCCCCCCCCCCCCCCCCCCCCCCCCCCCCCCCCCCCCCCCCCCCCCCCCCCCCCCCCCCCCCCCCCCCCCCCCCCCCCCCCCCCCCCCCCCCCCCCCCCCCCCCCCCCCCCCCCCCCCCCCCCCCCCCCCCCCCCCCCCCCCCCCCCCCCCCCCCCCCCCCCCCCCCCCCCCCCCCCCCCCCCCCCCCCCCCCCCCCCCCCCCCCCCCCCCCCCCCCCCCCCCCCCCCCCCCCCCCCCCCCCCCCCCCCCCCCCCCCCCCCCCCCCCCCCCCCCCCCCCCCCCCCCCCCCCCCCCCCCCCCCCCCCCCCCCCCCCCCCCCCCCCCCCCCCCCCCCCCCCCCCCCCCCCCCCCCCCCCCCCCCCCCCCCCCCCCCCCCCCCCCCCCCCCCCCCCCCCCCCCCCCCCCCCCCCCCCCCCCCCCCCCCCCCCCCCCCCCCCCCCCCCCCCCCCCCCCCCCCCCCCCCCCCCCCCCCCCCCCCCCCCCCCCCCCCCCCCCCCCCCCCCCCCCCCCCCCCCCCCCCCCCCCCCCCCCCCCCCCCCCCCCCCCCCCCCCCCCCCCCCCCCCCCCCCCCCCCCCCCCCCCCCCCCCCCCCCCCCCCCCCCCCCCCCCCCCCCCCCCCCCCCCCCCCCCCCCCCCCCCCCCCCCCCCCCCCCCCCCCCCCCCCCCCCCCCCCCCCCCCCCCCCCCCCCCCCCCCCCCCCCCCCCCC
>CAKAOJ020000421.1:0-32500 GCA_916701645.2 Sebastolobus alascanus | reverse complement strand
TTCATAATAAAAGTGACTGTGTGGGACTGTGTTGGTCATGTTAATAACAATATTAATACTTATTAATATTATTATATTATTAGTATTGTTAATAACACAGTAAAAGAAGACGATATGAAGATGATTTTCTTCTTCCGTCTCTTTTATTAGTAAAATGTGAGTAAAGCTCACAGAACATTAATGTGCTCTGAATCTGAGCATGAAAGTGATGAAGTCATCAGGATTAGACCCTGATATTAACCACCAGTACATGTTTAATCACCATGACGATGTCGGACCACTTCAACCAGTTCATACGCTGCCTTCAGATGGAACTGGTGAGCTCGTGTTTACAACATGAGAAGTCGTGTGTTGTGGTGAGAACACCGCTGCTAAGCAACGGAAATATTAACGTTACTGTCGGCGTCTAGAAGCCACAGAGGCTAACAAGCTAACAAGCTAACAAGTTAGCAAGTGATGCAGTAAATGTAAAGACATAATGACAGATGAGAAAGATGAGGCCGTTGGGAAGATCAACATTTACCTCAGATATTATAGAATTACCATGAAAGACAATATACGACTAAAGTTACAATATATTAACTTACTATGCACCGAAAAATGAACTTCCAAGGCCTCCTCCATTTCTGATAACGTCAACAAACACGTCACAACTCGTGAACTCGGAGCTTTCAGAAACTTTCCACCGACGAGGTCGTGAATACGACATGAGGGGGGGGGTTCATATGGATATATATATATATACAGTATACAGTATATTTATACGGTATATGGACTCTTCTGGTGAACACGGTGAACACGGTGAACACGGTGAACCACATCTGAAGGAACCAGTAATTCAAAGCTTCTTCATTCTTTATTCAACCTTTCAGTTTCAGTAGTTTAGTGGCTCTTCCACAATGCAAGTATATAATATATATAAAACATTTGTGAAAATAATATTTTTCCTCAGACATCATCTTGCAGTCCAGTCCGTCTCATGCAAAATATAATCCAACATAAGAAATGTCCTTAAAATGTGACAGTGAAATACCTGTAGCTCTATTCCTGGAGCCGAGCCTGAGCCTCTCACATCGGTTACATACATATTATCCGCACACTGGCGCCCCAAATAGAGGATTTCACAGCCAGAGCCGGTGAGGATGACCTAGCCGGTGCGCTATGTGGCCTCTCGTCTGGCTAAAAGCACAATAGCAACTGTGGGATTGATAATTTATCTTCTCTCTGCACCTCTCGGAGGCGCTCAGTTGTTCCACAGTGATACCAGAAACTGATGCATTATGGGTCAGGATGATGCTCTGCTCTGAGTTTGGAAGAGGAGAGAGAACTATAGTGTAAATAGTAAAATATACATTTAAATAATTCAGTAGATGAATGGAGGATGAAACAGAGACACTCACACTCAGTCTGAGCTCAACAACATGTTGATAGTGATCCACTAAACTGTAAAACAGGACGTCTTCTACACAGAAATGTTGACGTCCCACACATGAACACACCATTAAGAGCAGACCTTAACTTGCATTTGCAGGATGTAGAGAGGAGAAACTGAACCTGAGTCCTTGTTAAATAAATCTCTACTGATATAGGATAGTTATCTGTTTGTATAGAGATCCAGCTGATCTGAGTTCAGTCTGATCCAGCTGATCTGAGTTCAGTCTGATCCAGCCTGCTACTCCTCCGTTGTGCCACTAGAAAGTGCTCTTCAGCAGCTTATCATTCATCTCCCACTCTCCCTCTGCCTGTACGCTCCATCCCTCCATCTTTCATATCCCCATCTGTCTCCTTCCACCTCTCCACCAGACAAACTGCTGCTTCTAATTTAGTGTTGGAGGCAGAGAGAATGTGATTTAAAGGTGTGAAGAGGAAGACTCCAGTCTGTACCTCCAGCACTGCTCACGGTCCCCGGAGTCTCTTTCTCCGTGTGGTCGACGAACACACAGGAAGAAAGGTAATGTGTCCGCTGGGAGCCTCTACTCACAGAACAAGCTTCTTCTTCCCCTCGTATTCACATGATCTGTGTGGGGAGTTCCTCAGAAGGCCGGGAGGTCAGCGTGTGTCGGGATAAGCAGGTACAAGCAGCAGAGATGGGATCTTTCACTGCTGTAACAACCAAAATATCTCAACTGATAGCAGAAAGAGCTCCGAGCGTGGAAGAGGAGTGAGATACTGCAGACACGGAGCAACAACAAGAGCTGTGAGCAGTGATTCCTCCGCCTATCAGAGAAGCTCTCAGTGAAGCAGCGAGTCTAAACCACCGACTGCTGCAGAGTCAGAGGGAAGACAGACTCTTCTACTGCTCTCTCTATTCTACCAGACATGTTGTAATGTGTTGTCAGTGGCTTAAAGCTCCTCATGTTTCAATCAATCAATCAATCAATCAATCAATCAATCAAGTTTTATTTCTAAAACACATTTCATACGACAGACGTAGACTCAAAGATCCTACTACATACTACCTGTTACGAGTCATTTGGATCCTTTTGGTTGCTTTTTAAATATAAAAGAGTAATTAGACAAAGCTAATTCTCATCACATGGTCCTCTTGTCAGGTGTAACAATAAGATTAGATATTAGCTATTATTAGAAGATAAGCTAACAATAATGAAAGAAATAGATTAAAGTAAAAATGTAGGTTCAGGTCTCAGATTTGTCAGGATACCGATCAGGTTGAGTCGGTGTTAAAGGGAACAATCTACAATCAGACTAATAAAACACTGATGGAGGGATGAACCTGTGACTACTGCTAGGTTTTAGTAAAAAGTCTCAAACTAAATCAGAATCAGGCGCCAAAATGAACATTTACGTTTATAAAGAATCAGAAAAGCATTTTATTCTATTATTATTATATATATATATATATATATATATATATATATATATATATATATATATATATATATTCTATGGAAGAGGGGAAAGTACGGAAGCCCTGAGAGGCAAGTTAGAAAATAAAATGATCTGATCTAAATAGTTTTCTCTCCCGTCTTTCAGACTGAAGAACAAGTAGAAGACAAAGATTTTACCATGAACAGAAGAACATTTTTTCATTTGTGAAAACAGGTGAAAAGCAAACTGTCAGGTGAGATGTTTTGTGTTGTTTGCTGTAATAATAATCATTTAGTAGAGAACTACTACCCCACGAGTTTAGAGTTAATGGAGAAATTAAAACTCACCTGGAAGAAAACAAATGCTTTTAGTCCTTTAACCTGCCAAAACTTTTTCCCACGTGTTTCTACAGATTAAATTAAACAATTTAGATCAGCCTTAAAAAATGAAATGGATTACCAGAATCCTCTCAGGTTCAGGGTTATTATAGTAACCTAAAACTGAAACTAAAACTGAAACTAAAACTGAAACTAAAAAGAAAATAAGCAGTGAAAAACATTTTTAGTTAAGTGAAACTAAATAAAACTAAATGCTTTAAGAAAAACTACAACTAAACTGAAACTATATTTCCTGGTTAAAAACAAATAAAAATAAAATAAAAATGAATGTAAATTCATTTCTGTTTTATTTTTATTTCTGTTTTTATTTTAGCTACAATAATTATAAAATAATACTATAATCACTACTGAAAAAAGGAGACGGCATGAATTTCCGTCGACTCTCGTGACACCGAACCTCAGAAACTGAGCAGACGGTGCTGAGTCTCAATCGCTTCACATCGCTTCATATCGGACACTAAAGTAACGCGAAGATTAAATATGAAACATTACGAACATTCCAGTTCTCCAACCATGTATTTTATATCATCGCCTATATGTAGCTGCCTCTGAGACGTTATATCTGACCCTAACAACAACTAAAGGCAAACTAAGACTGAAAAACTGAAACTAACAAACATTAAACTAAAATGAAATTGAAAAGTCAAAACTAAAATAAATAAAAACTAATTGAACATTCTAAACTATTATAATGTTGCTGAGAGCTTCCATAGAAAAGTAAAATAAATATGAATAAGATAGTGAAGGATTGCAGTGTTATAAAGAGTTGTAGAAACCAGATCCAGGAGGTCCTGCACACTGATCTGTACATGCTGCTCCTATATCTCCTGTAGAGTAATAAATGTTAATGGGACATCACGGGGACATTATGGAGTCTCGGTCCAGCGAGTCTTCATTTAGAGATGAACTAAAGGCCCGATGTTTGAGGGCGACCTGTCTGCTGACCTGGAATGGCCGATCCATTCTGATTAATCGGATCCTTTAACGAGCATCCTCTGACTATTATACGATCTCTCCGGAGGGAGAGGTGCAGGCTGGTGGGGGGGGGGGGGTCGGGGGGGGGGGGGGGGGGGGGTGTGGGGGGGGGGGGATCCCCTGTGGAGTGCTGCTTCACTGGGCCCAGATCCCTCCAGAGGCCCCCCGAGACCACCGGGCCCCCCCACTGAGGAGGAGCAGCAGGCCGGGCTGGAGGGGGGGGGGAGACACATCGCGGCTCATTCAGATGATAAATACTTCATCAGTTGTTGCTGTGATGTTGAAACATGTTACCGTGCTGAACTTTATATACTTAAACGTGTCAAATCATCTCCGTCAGTATCGGCTCTGAAATGATCTGGTTGATGGATGACTGAAGATATACTACATCTACTATTACTATTACTATTACTATTACTATTACTATAACTATTACTATTACTATTACTATAACTATTACTATTACTATTACTATTAGTATTACTATTACTATTACTACTACTATTATTATTACTATTAGTATTACTATTACTATTACTATTACTATTACTACTACTATTACTATTACTATTACTATTACTACTACTATTACTATTACTATTACTATTACTATTACTATTACTACTACCATTATTATTACTATTAGTATTACTATTACTATTACTATTACTATTACTACTACTATTACTATTACTATTACTATTACTACTACTATTACTATTACTATTACTATTATTATTACTATTAGTATTACTATTACTATTACTATTACTATTACTACTACTATTACTATTACTACTACTATTACTATTACTATTACTATTACTATTACTATTACTATTACTATTACTATTACTATTACTATTACTATTACTACTACTATTATTATTACTATTAGTATTACTATTACTATTACTATTACTATTACTACTACTATTACTATTACTATTACTATTACTACTACTATTACTATTACTATTACTATTACTATTACTATTACTATTACTATTACTATTACTTCTACTATTACTACTACTATTACTATTACTACTACTATTACTATTACTATTAGTATTACTATTACTATAACTACTACTATTACTATTACTATTACTACTACTATTACTATTACTACTACTTCTACTATTACTATTACTATTACTATTACTATTACTATTACTATTACTACTACTACTACTACTACTATTACTATTACTACTACTATTACTATTACTATTACTATTACTATTACTAACACTATTACTATTACTATTACTATCGCTACCACTACTAATGATAATCACAATGTTTATATAACATGTTTCAAATCAAGTACAAAGTACTTAACAAAGAGAAGTTTATTCTATCAGGATAACCCTTTGAGATGAAATGAGTCTCAACGGGTCTTAAAGAAACAAGACAAAAACAGAACAGACTGCAAACAAACTGATAAAAACACAACTGAAAAACAACAAAGAAAACAGAAAAAAAAGAAAAACAATAAAAAAAACATAACAAAATAAAACAGAAACAAAAATAACTAAATAAAGATGACAGTACAATACAATAAAATCTAATGAAATACAATCAAATCTAATCTAATCAAAGCTAGAAATGAGCATAAAGGAGTTTGATGGATGTCTTTATATGGACAGGAAGCAGATTAGTGGTGGATTACTGTAACTCTGGTCTTTGGTTGTCTGATGCTCT
Organism: Sebastolobus alascanus; assembly: GCA_916701645.2. NCBI lineage: Eukaryota > Metazoa > Chordata > Actinopteri > Perciformes > Sebastidae > Sebastolobus > Sebastolobus alascanus. The sequence goes on along the minus strand of CAKAOJ020000421.1, from coordinate 26,588 downwards.
GAGTTTGTCATTTGGTTTCATTCAGATACGGAAAAGTTAGTGAAATCGAGCACTTATCTTTTAAATTGTTGCCTAGTATTGCTCCTTTAAAATGGTATAACAATATCATGGAACAATGACTTTAAAGCTCAGAAAAATTATAACAATATTTGAAATATTAAGCAAACACTTTTAAAATAACATAAGTTAAAACAAATGTGGCACTGAGCAACAATTTTAAAGCTTGGTAAATTAAAAATAAATTGTAATAGTGAGTAACCATTATAAAGCTCTAATAAAAAGGTTAAGTAATATTTTTAAAGGTCAGCACTTATCTGTACTATTATTATTATTATTATTATAGGCAATTATTAGCTTGAAGAGTGAAGAATGAGATGGTCCAGAATCCCAGAATTGAACCTTGTGGAACTCCATATGTAAAATCTGCTGAAGACAAGGAGAAGAAACCATCCATCTATATGGTAAGGCCTGCAGTAATATATTATTATTATTATTATTATTAATAATAAAAGAGGACATTGCTGAAAATGAAGGTCACTTTTCACTCAGTTTCTGTTATAGGAAGCATCTTGTTGTTATTATGTTCATTCATTCATCCTGTTGTTTTGCACCAGGACGGACCGGGGAAACATTTCCTTCCTCTATATACTGAACTATACAGATGGATGACAATCAGTCTCTGTTATCTCTCCTATCTCATCACTTTAAAACTATTAATGATTTAACAATGAGTTTTCTAAATATTAGTTTGACTCCTTAGTTGCATATGAGAGTGTTTTGTAAGTGTTGACTGAGAGCAGATCTGAGAGCAGTGAACAGGAGGAGAGACTTCAGCAGTCTGAGAGTGAGAGGAGAGCGTGGTGATGGATTCAATTACTCCTCCTTTGTCCATTCAACAAAGAACATAATTAGCACTAATGGTGATAGCAGCAGCCACACACACACACACACACACACACACACACACGCACACACACACACACACACACACACACACAGTAGTTAAACGCCTACAGTAGCTGCTGTTCAACGTACAGCAGAAGGAACAAAAGGGTCATTTGAACAGTGAGCAGGATTATATATTTGGGTAAATTAGCTTTCATCAATTCAATTTGCAAACATTGCGTGTCGTCCCGGAGCTCGAGGTTTCCTAAATGAACCTCTGTGATTAGAATCAGCAACCTAACTGATCCCAGTCACAGCCTTTCATTCATCCAGCGGTGCTCCTCTGTCTGCCCAGTGATAGCCAACTCTTTTCATTGACTGGCATAATAGTCCTCCTGAAACCCGTTAATTACTGTGATGCTAAGATATGGCCGGGGCACTATAGGGATGGTAATTGAAGACATGTGTGTAACCACCTCCGCCATTATTAATCCACATAATTTCCTCTTTCATTTCAAATTAATTGGAATAAAATGCTTGCTACATTAGCTTCATAATGGAAGGCAATAATCTAGGAGAGATGTATAAGAGCAGGAGCTTCTCTGCAGGTTCAAATTAATTAAATTCTTTTTTAGCCATATTTCATTAAAGCGCTCTCGTCTCCGGCCGGCCGGTATCGGGCCCTTCGTCATTCAAGAGGCACTGATGAGGGAAAAAAGGTGAATTGTTGAGAGAACCCAACTGTCAGCGAATTTGTTTCCAAATTAATTATTTCAGGCCGATAACCCTTTTCATCTCTTCTGACTCACTTTATAGAAAGAGCCAATTAATTATGTCAAACATGCTCTCTCCTTTGGCTCCCCAGAGCGGGCCGGCAGGCTGATGGGGATGTTTACTGTAAGAGGACGGATGATGGGGGGGTGCTGGGTGATGTGTGTGTGTGTGTGTGTGTGTGTGTGTGTGTGTGTGTGTGTGTGGGGGGGGGGTGTTAGGGAACAGCCCGCCCCTAATCTCGACACACCTGTCAGGCAAACAGCTCGTTATCGAGGCACTGAGGGCCCAGGCTGGTTCTGTCAGGAGCCGGGCTCTAACAACAATCCAGAGGAACGAGCACACACACACACACACACACACACACACACACACACACACACACACACACACACACACACACACACACACTGTCCACTGTTAGACAATTCACTCAATTAGCCCGCCGCACTGAGCCGCAGCCTTAATGAGCCGGGGAGTGGAGAGGAAGTGCAGGGTCAGTGGATGTTGGTCTTCCTACAAACTTACATTTGCCTTTTTATTGACGCCCGTTCAGCAGCGTGTTCTCATCACTGCGGTCGTGTTGTGGTGAGTCTGAAGGTGGGTGTAGTTTAGTCCTCTGAGTGTTTCCTGGTCCACTAACCGAGGCTGAAAGCTCCGTGGACGTTTCATAGTTTGTTTATCGGATTAAATCCAAAGTGGCAGAAACGAGAAAACAACCCGAACCTTCTTCTGGTCCTCCGAGCGGCCAGGAGACCAACCTGCCAGGAGGAGAGCATGCAGCAGCTCCAGGAGACCAACCTGCCGGGAGGAGAGCATGCAGCAGCTCCAGGAGACCAACCTGCTGGGAGGAGAGCATGCAGCAGCTCCAGGAGACCAACCCGCCGGGAGGAGAGCATGCAGCAGCTCCAGGAGACCAACCTGCCGGGAGGAGAGCATGCAGCAGCTCCAGGAGACCAACCTGCCGGGAGGAGAGAATGCAGCGGCTCCAGGAGACCAACCTGCTGGGAGGAGAGCATGCAGCGGCTCCAGGAGACCAACCTGCTGGGAGGAGAGCATGCAGCAGCTCCAGGAGACCAACCTGCAGGGAGGAGAGCATGCAGCAGCTCCAAGAGACCAACCCGCCAGGAGGAGAGCATGCAGCAGCTCCAGGAGACCAACCTGTCGGGAGGAGAGCATGCAGCAGCTCCAGGAGACCAACCTGCCGGGAGGAGAGCATGCAGCAGCTCCAGGAGACCAACCCGCCAGGAGGAGAGCATGCAGCAGCTCCAGGAGACCAACCCGCCAGGAGGAGAGCATGCAGCAGCTCCAGGAGACCAACCTGCCAGGAGGAGAGCATGCAGCAGCTCCAGGAGACCAACCTGCCGGGAGGAGAGCATGCAGCAGCTCCAGGAGACCAACCTGCCGGGAGGAGAGCATGCAGCAGCTCCAGGAGACCAACCTGCCAGGAGGAGAGCATGCAGCAGCTCCAGGAGACCAACCTGCCGGAGGAGATCATGCAGCAGCTCCAGGAGACCAACCCGCCGGGAGGAGAGCATGCAGCAGCTCCAGGAGACCAACCTGCAGGAGGAGAGCATGCAGCAGCTCCAGGAGACCAACCTGCCGGGAGGAGAGCATGCAGCAGCTCCAGGAGACCAACCTGCAGGGAGGAGAGCATGCAGCAGCTCCAGGAGACCAACCTGCAGGGAGGAGAGCATGCAGCAGCTCCAGGAGACCAACCTGCCAGGAGGAGAGCATGCAGCAGCTCCAGGAGACCAACCTGCAGGGAGGAGAGCATGCAGCAGCTCCAGGAGACCAACCTGCCGGGAGGAGAGCATGCAGCAGCTCCAGGAGACCAACCTGCTGGGAGGAGAGCATGCAGCAGCTCCAGGAGACCAACCTGCCAGGAGGAGAGCATGCAGCAGCTCCAGGAGACCAACCTGCCGGGAGGAGAGCATGCAGCAGCTCCAGGAGACCAACCTGCCAGGAGGAGAGCATGCAGCAGCTCCAGGAGACCAACCCGCCAGGAGGAGAGCATGCAGCAGCTCCAGGAGACCAACCTGCCAGGAGGAGAGCATGCAGCAGCTCCAGGAGACCAACCCGCCGGGAGGAGAGCATGCAGCAGCTCCAGGAGACCAACCTGCAGGGAGGAGAGCATGCAGCAGCTCCAGGAGACCAACCTGCCAGGAGGAGATCATGCAGCAGCTCCAGGAGACCAACCTGCCAGGAGGAGAGCATGCAGCAGCTCCAGGAGACCAACCTGCCAGGAGGAGAGCATGCAGCAGCTCCAGGAGACCAACCCGCAGGGAGGAGAGCATGCAGCAGCTCCAGGAGACCAACCCGCCGGGAGGAGAGCATGCAGCAGCTCCAGGAGACCAACCCGCCGGGAGGAGAGCATGCAGCAGCTCCAGGAGACCAACCCGCAGGGAGGAGAGCATGCAGCAGCTCCAGGAGACCAACCCGCAGGGAGGAGATCATGCAGTAGCTCCAGGAGACCAACCCGCCGGGAGGAGATCATGCATTAGCTCCAGGAGACCAACCCGCCGGGAGGAGAGCATGCAGCAGCTCCAGGAGACCAACCCGCCGGGAGGAGATCATGCAGTAGCTCCAGGAGACCAACCCGCCGGGAGGAGATCATGCAGTAGCTCCAGGAGACCAACCCGCCGGGAGGAGATCATGCAGTAGCTCCAGGAGACCAACCCGCCGGGAGGAGATCATGCAGCAGCTCCAGGAGACCAACCTGTCGGGAGGAGATCATGCAGCAGCTCCAGGAGACCAACCTGCCGGGAGGAGATCATGCAGCAGCTCCAGGAGACCAACCTGTCGGGAGGAGATCATGCAGCAGCTCCAGGAGACCAACCTGTCGGGAGGAGATCATGCAGCAGCTCCAGGAGACCAACCTGCCGGGAGGAGATCATGCAGCAGCTCCAGGAGACCAACCCGCCGGGAGGAGAGCATTCAGCAGCTCCAGGAGACCAACCCGCCGGGAGGAGAGCATTCAGCAGCTCCAGGAGACCAACCCGCCGGGAGGAGAGCATTCAGCAGCTCCAGGAGACCAACCCGCCGGGAGGAGAGCATTCAGCAGCTCCAGGAGACCAACCCGCCGGGAGGAGAGCATTCAGCAGCTCCAGGAGACCAACCTGCAGGGAGGAGAGCATGCAGCAGCTCCAGGAGACCAACCTGCTGGGAGGAGAGCATGCAGCAGCTCCAGGAGACCAACCTGCTGGGAGGAGAGCATGCAGCAGCTCCAGGAGACCAACCTGCTGGGAGGAGAGCATGCAGCAGCTCCAGGAGACCAACCTGCCAGGAGTTGAGCGAAGCAGCATTATTAGCAGTATTAATGACAGGCCGTGGGTCCTCCTCTACTTCCTGTTCCTCTCACGGTGGACTGACAGCAGACTGACTCACTATCACCTCTAGAGGTGGTATTATATATTATTATATATATATATTATTATATATATATATAGTGGTATTACAGGACAGGACGGGCCGGGGCTAGCTGGTTAGCATGCTAGCTGGTTAGCAACAGATAACTCTGCTACACACAGACATAACGTCTATAACACTATAACCGTTTCACCTTCTCTTGATAAGTTAGTTAGTTACTGTTTTGAATGTTTTAAACTAAAATACAGGTTGCATTAATCACTGCATGAAGTGTGTCCGACTGTCAGATTGTTTCAGAAATCTATACAAATATTTGATGTTGGCATTTGCCTCAAAGTATAATGCTTTAATCTACGGCTGTCAATAGATTAAAACATTTAATCACAATTAATCACATGATTATCTATAGTTAATCATGATTAATCAAAAATGAATCGTACATATTTTATCTGTTCTAAATGTACCTTAAAGGGAGATTTATCAAGTATTTAATCCTCTTATCAACATGGGAGTGGACAAATATGCTGCTTTATGTAAATGTATGTATATATTTATTATTGTAAATCAATAAACAACACAAAACAATGACAGATATTGTCCAGAAACCCTCACAGGTTCTGCATTTAGCATAAAACAATATGCTCAAATCATAACATGGCAAACTGCAGCCCAACAGGCAACAACAGCTGTCAGTGTGTCAGTGTGCTGACTTCACTATGACTTGCCCCAAACTGCATGTGATTATCATAAAGTGGGCATGTCTGTAAAGGGGAGACTCGTGGGTACCCATAGAACCCATTTACATTCACTGATCTGGAGGTCAGAGGTCAAGGGACCCCTTTGGAAATGGACATGATAAGCTAGTCTGACCTGGTTGGTACCGATGGATTTATCAGGTTTTTATAGTTTCAGATGATACCAGGATCTTCACTCTGAACTAAAACAAGTTACGTTAATGTGTTAAAGAAATTAGTGGCATTAAAATTAATTTGCGTTTTTGACAGTACTACTTTATTATTTATATATTTATGTTATTATTTAGTAGTATTACTACTTTAATCCTAATCTCCACAGTAACTGTGTTTCTATTCTTTCATTAAATGACAGTGAGAAGATAGTTTCATTAGAGAATATGAGACTGTTGTGTATATATTCTGGATCTTCTTTCATTCTCTGTGAGGATCAGTGAGCAGAAGGTATATGACCCTTAAACAGAGAAGATAACTGAGCCTTTTATTATGTTGTTTCCACTCTGATTAATCTCCACCAGCGTCAGAAACACCAGCAGTCAGCTGATCGATCCCAGTTCTCGTGGTCTCCATGTGGCGTCTCCAGAGCCGCTGTAGTCTCTGCACATGTTGAAGGTAGGGCGTAACCCTCAGCAGAGAGGTTTACCTGTAGCTCTCTACCTGAGAGGAGGAGTCTGTATTCCCCCTCTTAGTTAAGTTCATCAGTAATGAATGCCTGGAGCTTTGCCTCCTCAGCGGTGTCCGTGGCGGATGTGAAAGGCAGCTAAGTGCCGGCCTCTCGGCGCCGTGCTGAGTGACTGACGTGTGGCGTGACACCAAAATGAGAGCGTGACAACATGGCTGTGTCCACAGGCCTTCGGGAAGGCGTGTCCTGCCCGAGCATGTGGCCGCGGCGGCCGCGACACCTGGAGCCGGAGAACGCCTGGAGCCGGAGAACGCCTGAAGAATTCACCGATCGCTGAGCGAGGAGGCCCGTGGCAGCGCTACCGGCTAAACTCTGAGGAGAAGGATCCAAAAGGTGAGTAACTCACAGCCTCTCATATAGAGGAGTTACAGCTGACTGCTCTTTATCAGTCACTGGGGGGGGGGGGAGCATCAGGAGAACACAGTACACCCATCTGGGGTCACAGGTACTGGGTCACATCCTGTTTATCCTCTCTGGTCTCCAGCTGTGTATCATTGTGTTTTATTATCATGTGTTTTACTTCATTCTGTCTGAAACAACAACGTTTCAGACAGAATGAAGTTTCAGTTTTTATCCAAGCGCCATAAGAGAACTGAACTCTCACTAGCAATTGCGCACAGTATCACGGCAAAGTGCAATAATATATTCTGCTGGATTTTGTGCAATACATTGACTGTGCAATATTGTTTATCTACTGTATGCTGCTACCAGTTTATTTAATTATTATATATGTGAGTCGTTTGGTCTATCTGTTTTATCTTTTTATCTTGCTTTTATTCTTTATTCTTTCTTTGTACCACTGAGAGGAGTTTCTGTAGAGTTTCGTTGTACAGCTGTGCAATGACAATAAAGGCATTCATTCATTCATTCATTCATTCATTCATTCATTCATTCATTCATTCATCCTCAGACAGCAGCTGTTGTTACCGCCACCTTTACTTTAGTACAGCTTTACATTACTCCATGATCACAGTAGTATTGAGCTTTCCTTTATTATGTAGCTGAGCAAAAATGATTCCATCACATTGATTTAAAACGTAGTTTTATTTTGGTTTTATGCGTTCTCATTCACCAAATCTCATCTATATTTTAAAGTCTGGGTGAAGTAAAATCCGAGATTTGTTAATAAACACATTCTACAGATGTGTGAACTATAGTCTGTATTATTGAACTGTTAAACTGTCACAGCTCCATGACGCACCAGAGCCATCCTTAGCATAACCCCTCCCCCAACTCTATATTAATATATAATATAATATATATAACACTTCAGATCTGTGGTTGTCCCTGCTGTGTATTCTGAGAGCCGATCTGCTATTCGTGCACTTCATCTGAAACACAGGCTGACATCAAAGAGCTGCAGAGGCTGCTGGGAGATCCTGAAGACCTGACCTGAAGACCCCCCCCCCCCCCCCCCCCCCCCCCCCACACACACACACACACACACACACACACACACACACACACACACACACAGCGGCTTCGTGGCTTCATGAGGAAACCTAGACGATCACTTTACCCTGATGGAGGTATTATATTATTGCGTGTATGATGAAAGCTGTGAGCTGGTTTGTGATTTTCAAAGCTAAACTCTCTTCAGGATACGAGTTAGCACTACAGACGAAGAAGAAGATCAATGTGATTCATTCAGTTGTTTAATTGATCCGTTTTATTGATCTGCATGCCATCAGTACAAGTCTTCCAGGTATCTGAACCTTTAAATTACTGATAAATACAACTATATAAATCAACTTTAAGGGACAAACGTTTTATATCTGACAACTGATTGGTGGTGATGAGCAGATACTAACCTTCACAGGAAATGTGCTCATTTTCTCTCTTTTGGAGAAGTTCATGCACACTGACTGGGATTAAAACAACATTGTTGATTTAAATAAATGTGTAGCCGTGCACTAACATGTATTGTAGGCTACAGATAATTACACTCCTTCTAACACACATATCTGGAGGTCAGAGGTCAAGGGAACCCATGCCAGTTTTTCCTCGTTCAAATTAAGTCCAATTTTGGAGCGTTATTTAACCTCCTTCCTTAATAGGTGAGCTTTAGAGGTGTTGGTAGCTTTAAACTGGACATTGGCCAGCTGTTTCCCTCCAGACTTTATGCTAAGCTAAAGCTAAGCTAACCACATCCTGACTCCAGCTCTGTACTGAGAGTGAGATTACTACAACACTGTGACAAGGAACGAAGCTCTTTGAATCCAAGAAGAATCTGTCAACATGACTGATAATACGAATATGTGCTGTCACAGTATATATATATATATATATAACACTAATGGAATACATTCCGAAAGTAAAGAATTACTAAATGTCTGTTTGTATATTTATTAATACACATCTTCTCCTCACATTGCTTTTGATGTAGGACGACTTTATGAGCTGTTTAGCTAACGTAACAGCTTTCATCATCATGTCATACTGAGGAGTAAAACCTGCTGAACTATACGAACACCTTCATGGTGCTTATGAATGACCAGTAGCTGTTTAACTAACTTAATGGTAAAGTAAAACCTCACTGAATTAACTACACATGTAAAACCATAGTTTTAACCATTTCCTTCTGAACTACACGAACACCTTCAGTGTGCTTATTGAAGTTGTGAGTGACAAAATAATTCAAACCCAGTTACTGTAAAGTAGACAGTAAAACCATTTTCTTAAATAATGTAAGAGTTAACTAAGATTAGTGAGATTACAGTGGACACTGCTGTTATGTTAAAAGTGTTAAAATACTATTTCAACTCCCACAGTCTGACATTCCTAAGTTTATTTGGAGGGCAGACTCCAAAGACTCCAAAGGTCACTAAAGTTCATGACCTTTTGTTTTGGCATCAACCAAATCCTCGATCCTTTCCTCAGCTTCTCCTCACCAAACCTGCACCTCCGTGTTCGATTTCAGTTATAGTTCAATCCAATAAAAGCTTCCAGCTATGATAAATTATTCGGACCCTCTGATGCTAAATTGCAAACCGTCCCACAAGAGCTAATTATTTTATTATAGTCATGGCCAAGATGAAGGCTAATGACTCCCCCGAGGCACGGTTTGGGTATACATGATCTAAAAACAGTGGGAACAGTTCAGAAGGTGCTTTCAAAGCCAGAGAACATAAAGAATGAAATGAGAGCAGAAAAGTTATAACGCAGAGCTTTTCACCTGAAAGAAGATCCTAAAAACCATGAAAGATGATGCTAAAAATCACTCTTGCAGCATGCAGTGTGTTTATGTTTGTGGACATGTCTGGGTGTGTGTACTGTGTGTGTGTGTGTGTGTGAGCGTGTGCATGTGAGATAGCTTCTCGGCTCAGTAGAAGTAATTCTCCTTGATTCGTTCCCAGTCACACATCCAAATGAGTTTGGATGAGAAACACAGCGGGGGGCTCGATGGCCTCCCGAAACCCAAGGCCCCATTTCTCTGCATGGAATCGCCGCCCTCTCTGTTGAATGTGCAATGAACTTATGCATTGTAGATTTGGAAGTTGATATTCAAAAAACACATGACAGTAAATTGGAGTCAAAGCAGAGGGAAGAGCTGCAGGGTAATTTTTAGATTTGTCATGCTGCAGTGTGTCTTCAGTTTGGTGTCTCATCACATCTGAGTCTGTATCTGGCTTTAAGATATTCTCCAAACCAGCTTCTAAGACAACAGATGTTTAGTTTGACCTTGTCTGTTTTTAACTGAAGCTTTTCTGTATATATCCAGATGTGTTACTGTGACACATCTGGATATTGTCTGTTTAGACGGAGTGGGGGGGAAAGCCTGTACGAAAGTAATGCTTTTCAGATAAATATCATTTTACATAACGTTACAGACAGAAACTCATTTTCATTGTGATCAACAGCTCACGTGTGTGTTCTATAAAGAACACGTATACATACGCTATATAAGTCTATTTACCATCTATAAATACCACGTATACATACGCTATATAAGTCTATTTACCATCTATAAATACCACGTATAGATACGCTATATAAGTACATTTACCATTTATAAATACCACATATACATACGTTATATAAGTCCATTTACCATCTATAAATACCACTTATACATACGCTATATAAGTCCATTTACCATCTATAAATACCACTTATACATACGCTATATAAGTCTATTTACCATCTATAAATACCACGTATACATACGCTATATAAGTATATTTACCATCTGTAAATACCACTTATACATACGCTATATAAGTCCATTTACCATCTATAAATACCACTTATACATACGCTATATAAGTCTATTTACCATCTATAAATACCACGTATACATACGCTATATAAGTACATTTACCATCTATAAATACCACTTTTACATACGCTATATAAGTCTATTTACCATCTATAAATACCACGTATACATACGCTATATAAGTACATTTACCATCTATAAATAACACGTATACATACGCTATATAAGTACATTTACCATCTATAAATAACACGTATACGTATACTTTAGATAGATAGAATATTTGTTCGTAGAGGCCCAAAGTCCGTCTGTGCGTTCTCTCCAGAGAGGCTCCTCCAGTATTCCCTCTCCTTGTGGCTCTGGTTTGGTCTCCACCACCTTACAGTATCTGTCTCTTTAGCAGCTAAATGATCCACTTTCTTCACCAGCTAGTTGCTAACATTGTGTTTTGTTTGGTGTTTGGCAGGTAGTGTGAGGTGGCTTCATTAGAGGTTGGTCCGAGCCCAGCTGGACCATGATCCAGATAACTTCCCACCGGTCCTCTCTCCTGTCAGCAGCAGAGCAGCAGCAGCCCGGCGGTACGCAGCAGAGGAGCAGCAGAGGAGCAGGCTGCAGGTGGACGCTTTAAATGTTGTGGCTCTGTGACCTGCCCTTTGACCATCTCCTGCTTCCCAGAGAGCTCTGGTGTCCAGACTGCTGGGAACGTACAGGAAGGACAGCAGAAAACACACACAGGGTCAAAGAACCAGTCCACAGACGGAGCTGCTGCTGCTGCTGCTGTGGTGACAGAAGATCATCTGACTGGTGGAGACCAAGATCCAACATCTTCAAAGTTCAAGCTAGCTAACAGATTAAAGGATGGAAATTTATATTTGATCTTAGATGACCCAGTTCTTTTTAAAATGAGTGGGTTAGTTTAAATTGATTGTTAACTTGTGTTATTGTGTTATGATGTATTATCTGATGTCAGACTCTGGAGGACCGGTTTTTCTGTCAAATTATTGATTTCTTCAGTAAGTAGCCATGTAATAAGAGAGATAATCTACAGCTAGCGGGTCATTATTGTGAAAGAATCTCCTTCAGGGTGATGAAAGACCGCTCAACTTCGCATCGTGCAGCATCGTGTCGAGGATTCTTTCACAACACTGACCCGCTAGCTGAACATTATCCCTTACTTGTACCCCAAATAACTTACAAAAGTCCCCCAAAGCACACTCAACTGTACTATACTACTTACTGTGTACTTCTACTTCAGAGGAAAACATTGTAGTACTACCTTTACCTGACAGAGAAATGTAACTGGTTACGTTGCAGATTCAGATTTGCAACGCAAATGCGACACAATTGCACCAAATTCAGCAGATCACTCCCTCGGGTCCCCAGAAATACACCCGCCAAGTGTGAGGTTGATCAGATGAACGGTTCTCCAGATACTGTATGAGTCTAACACACAGACAGACAGACGTGTTGAGTACATTATGTAATAATGAAAGAAAAATATCTGTAGATAACAAAATCACAAACAAAAGTAAATAACCTGCTATGTTTGATGATGTAATCTTGGAGGGAGGCAAGGTACAAAAGAGGGATTGTAGAAACTACAATAATAATCTCCTCCTCCACTAAACCTCCTGACCCAAAACTGCATGAGTTTCAACATCAGTTTGTCATCACTGTGGAGCCTGAAGGCAAAGTTCACTCTTATTTGCATGAAGTTTAAATTTGTCAACTCCTGACTGGTCAGCCCTGCATCAGCTGGAATCCCACAATGCATTGCAAAGCAATTTGCTTGTATCCAAGTGGGAAAGTTCAAAGTTCTGCAAAGTTCTGTGGGAGAGTTCCACAGATCTCTGCTAAGTTCAGGTTTAACACCGTCGGCCCTCCAACAGACGATCTCTCAGATCTCAACCCAACATCACACGTTTAACACTCACACCGAGCACTCTGTTCTTAATACACACATGAGAGCTATTTCAATACATTAGTGTATCAATCCACTGTTAACATGACTTCTGTCTGGCTGCACAACAGGACAGAAGCCATGAGGAACATTCCCAATGATACACTACGTACATGTACCACCCTGTTTACTGTGAGAGAAGAAGACCAGGAGATGAGGAATGGATTCAGTCAAAGATCTATGAAACAATGACATTAAAGACATCATGAGAGTCAGCCAGCTCCCTCAAACTAAAACAGATGCTGCTACTGTCAAAGGTTACAATAAACTTATAACTTAACTGATGAGCTGATCTACTGTAAGTTAACCTGAGGAGATGCACAGAATGTTTGTATCAGCTCAACTTTAACCTGCAGTGTATGTACAGTATATTCACCCTGACTCCATCAGACTCCATGCTGCATGGCAACAGGTTGTACACGTATCATGGAGCAGCTTGCGCAGGTGCTCCAGAGGTCAGAGAGGGTCAAGGGTCAGAGACGGGGGGGTGAGAGGGGTGAGAGGGGTCACATAATCTGTTTTAAAGGTTTGGGTCACAGAGGACCTTTTACCCTCCTACAGTGTTTGAGCAGTCTTGTGTATGCAGCCTATAATCATGCTGAACGGGCCGACCCAGTGCAGACCCACGGGCCCCGGCCCTCAGTACTGTATACAGCAGCATGACATTTTATATTGTTTCACACTCACACACACACACACACACACACACACACACACACACACACACACACACACACACACACACACACACACAGTATATATGGACACATGCATGCATTCCTGTGATAGGAATGTGTGTTTACTCTGCTTGGCCACACCGGTGCAGCACCAGCTGGACACCTGGCCTCTGGCCTGGGTTAAATTAGGCTCCCTTCTCCATGAACTCCCCCTCTTCACTGAGGCTTCTTTTCTTCTCTTCCTCTCCACCTTTCCTCTCTTCTCTATTCTTCGATAACTCCTCCCATCTCTCTCTCTGTTATTTTTATCACAAAGCATCAGTACTTCTTATTTGTTCCCCTGATGTCTGCAGAGATGGTGTTTAGCTTTATTCTAATGACTGTGTGTGCTTTGGACTTGTTGGTTGGCACACCTGCACCACTTCCATTTATCCACACTTGAAATCATTTTCCTCTTTTGGTTGTGGCCTGCCTTCATTCTCCTACACACCTGTCAACAAGAGCAATTTCCTGCCTTGCAGAGCGATTCTCTTATCGTGTGTCCACATTGAAACGTGGCGATCGGCCCAGCGAGGCTGATTTCATGCACAAGCCTGAACATTATTAAACTGGATTCTTTTGTGTAAACTGTTTGCTTACAAATGGCATCACATAGGAGGTAATGAATCATTCATAACTTCAGCAGATGATGAAGAAAATACAGGAAAGCAAATTCACCATGAGCTCATAATGAGGGTTATCAGGAAGGCTCTGCATTCAACCGATTACATGTGTCATTTTACTGAAATTAATACTTTACAAATTACTGATATGAAAGATTTACACAGAACATCTGAACACCTGCAGGTCATATTAGTCCCAGCGGATGGAGAGTGACAGCAGAGGGAAAATAATCTCCAATATTACGGACGCTGGTGTTCCAGAGAGGTGAAGAGAAACTTTCTGTTCCAGAAGTAAGAAAACTTATTCAATGTCACATTTAGTCCTTTTCCACTGCAGGAACTTAATGACCCGAAACCTGGAGCTCCTCACAGCCTCAACCTTTAACATAATGCAACAAAACACACGTTGAATATTCAGAATCCAACTGTCACATGTAGCCTACAGTATATTTATAACACTTCCTTGCAGTGCTCAGCTAAACACATGTCCTTATTAACACTGTATTTGCAGCCCAGCTGTTGCATTCCATCCCCCCCAGAGAACCAGAGAACCAGGATCCCCCCAGAGAACCAGGATCCCCCCTAGAGAACCAGGATCCCCCCAGAGAACCAGGATCCCCCCAGAGAACCAGGATCCCCCCAGAGAACCAGGATCCCCCCTAGAGAACCAGGATCCCCCCTAGAGAACCAGGATCCCCCCAGAGAACCAGGATCCCCCCTAGAGAACCAGGATCCCCCCCAGAGAACCAGGATCCCCCCTAGAGAACCAGGATACCCCCCAGTGTCAGCTGAGCTGTGATGTACGTACAGGATGGTTCTTCCATGTTTAGGCCCGGTCCTGCACTGTGTTGAATGTAACAGTTTGAACCCGGATCAGACTGAACTTACTACTAAACTGAAGACAAGCAGAGGCAGCGCTGAACGTCTGAATGAACTAAAGTCCTTGAACTGAACTGAATGAAACTCTTTGATTCAGCAGTGAGTCGTCATTTTCATCTCTATTGTTAGAATCATTAAGAGTTCAAATGCTAACATCAAGTGTGATAGTAGATACTCATTTATCTTAGAAGGGATATGTATTATGAAACCCTTAATGAGAGATCCCATTGTGTTACAGAGGCTAGCCTGGATGTGATGTCAGGACTTCAGCTCTCTTCACAGAGTTGTTCACCACCAGTGTCACAGTAAGACAGAACCCGTCTCAGTTTGGGGAGTATGGAGGGGGGGGGGGGGGGCTCTCTTGGCTGGAAGAAGTGGCAGTGGGGGGTTCGGTTCAGTGAAAAGGAGCCGGTTTCATCACCGTCAACGTCCTGAATGAGTTACAGACCAACAGGATGTGTAAGAGGATCCAGCTCAGTCTGCCGGGGCTGCGGTCAGATGAACGGGGGAAAGGTTCTAGTTAATATGTAGAAGGACAGACGCAGACACAGAGGTGACTATAAACTATATATATATATACTGTATATACAGTATATAGTCAGTGATTGAAACATGCAAATAAGAACAATGCTAGACCAGTATGAGACGTGCATCCATTGGAAGACAGTTGTCGTATCGTCCTGTTCACATGCAGTCGTCTGTCACATGTCAGCGCTCACTGAACAAACCCTCACATCAAACAGCACCGGGCCAACGAACCCCCCCTCACATCAAACAGCACCGGGCCAACGAACCCCCGAGTGTGAATGTGTGTGATGGAGGCGAGTAGAGAGAGTGAAGAATGCGGAGCGGGTCAGGGACTCGGCCAGAGCTCTCACATTCTGGAGATGTGGGTGGGCTGACTGTGAGACACATTTACTACTACAGTATACCTGCTGCACTACTGCCGTCGTTTACAGCTGCACTATGCACCACATTTAAGCAAGAATACATCGTCTTATCGGCTTAAATGGCACAGCGGTGCTGCAGCAGGGAACAGCATCAGTTAACTGAGACGCTGTAGATCCACATCATTCAGCATGGATTTACTCTATGAAATAAAGTACAAAAATGTACCAATGAAGGCGGGACGTAGACAGGATCCTGGACTCATTCTGAAGTAGTGTGTTGTTTCTTGTCCTCTTTTATTGAGAGTGTCATGACATCCTGTATCCTGTATCCTCTATCGGCATGGTCATGCTTCAGAGGAACTTGTTCAGTGGGTTTCATCTTCGGGACTCCAGTAGTAAAGGAACAGAGCCGGTACTTCCTTTATCCAATGGGTTGCAGCACTGGGGGGGGGGGGGCAGGTGCACACACATGAAACTCTAGTTATCACGGCAGCACTATAGAGCGTAGTAGAAAGTTCTGTTCTTTATTGTGTCTTTGCACTCTTTGACAGTTTTTTTACTGTTTTTATTGTGTATGTTAAATGTTACATGTTACATGTAACATGTTCAATGTTGACTGTTTAATGTTAAATGTTTAATGTTAAATGTTACATGTTAAATGTTACATGTTAAATGTTAAATGTTAAATGTTAAATGTTACATGTTAAATGTTACATGTTACATGTTAAATGTTTAATGTTACATGTTAAATGTTAAATGTTGAATGTTAGATGTTAAATGTTAAATGTTAAATGTTACATGTTACATGTTACATGTTAAATGTTGAATGTTAGATGTTAAATGTTACATGTTAAATGTTACATGTTACATGTTAAATGTTTAATGTTACATGTTAAATGTTAAATGTTAAATGTTAAAAGTTACATGTTACATGTAAAATGTTACATGTTACATGTTACAGGTTAGATGTTACATGTTACGTGTTAAATGTTAAATGTTAGATGTTAAATGTTAAATGTTACATGTTAAATGTTAAACGTTGAACGTTGAACGTTGAACGTTAAATGTTACATGTTACATGTTACATGTTAAATGCTACATGTTAAATGTTAAATGTTAAATGTTACATGTTAAATGTTACATTTTAAATGTTACATGTTACATGTTAAATGTTTAATGTTACATGTTAAATGTTAAATGTTACATGTTACATGTTACATGTTAAATGTTGAATGTTAGATGTTAAATGTTAAATGTTAAAAGTTACATGTTACATGTTAAATGTTACATGTTAAATGTTAAATGTTAAATGTTAAATGTTACATTTTAAATGTTAAATGTTAAATGTTAAATGTTACATATTAAATGTTAAATGCTAAACGTTAAATGTTAAATGTTAAATGTTACATGTTACATGTTACAGGTTAGATGTTACATGTTACATGTTAAATGTTAAATGTTAGATGTTAAATGTTAAATGTTACATGTTAAATGTTAAACGTTGAACGTTGAACGTTGAACGTTAAACGTTACATGTTACACGTTACATGTTAAATGTTACATGTAAAATGTTAAATGTTTAATTGTTAAATTTTACATGTTAAATGTTAAATGCTAAATTTTAAATGTTACATGTTTAATGTTAAATGTTACATGTTAAATGTTAAATGTTAAATGTTACATGTTAAATGTTAAATGTTAAATGTTAAATGTTTAATGTTTAATGTTAAATGTTAAATGTTACATATTAAATGTTAAATGCTAAACGTTAAATGTTAAATGTTAAATGTTACATGTTACATGTTACAGGTTAAATGTTACATGTTACATGTTAAATGTTAAATGTTAGATGTTACATGTTAAATGTTAAATGTTACATGTTGTGCCCTCTGTAAGCCAGATCCCCTCTGGGATAATAAAGTGAATTAGTCACTTCATCCAGCCACATCTAGTCTAGACAGAGGAGGAACTCTTATTGCTACGACATTATCTACACTCATTGGGAGTGTTGAAAACCCCCTCAAGGGTGCAGCCACTACAAATAGACCTGTTCAGTTCTCCTCTCTCTGCTCAGAGCCTCTCATCACCTGCTGCCGCTCTGTGACCGGCAATATTTAGAGTGACAACAGCCACACTGGAACACTTACTGTATGTTATCACTGTGGCCTAATGGAGGCTCTGCTGGTGGATCACAGTTCTACTACTAATAATGTCTGCTGTCATATAGTAGAGCCAGCTGTGTGTATAGAGTAAATGATATAAAGACCTGTAAAGGATTAGTGCAGCGTGCAGGTGCAGATAGTGGTGGACATGAACTTACATTTACTCACTGACTTCCATTTGGATGTACTTGTACTTCACTTGACTTCCATTTTATGCACTTTTATACCTCTACTTTTCTACATTTCAATGTAGCCTATTAATTTATGTTTTAGCCTATTATTAGTAGAATATTAATGCTTCAAACATAGTGGCACCTCTAGACATCCCTGGGCCAGCCCAGTTAAAGATTCCTAACCGCCACAAAGCAGGTTCACATGTTACATTACCATCCGACACCATGTAGACATGTTAGCGCAGGTTTAGAGACCCAACCAGTTGCTCATAAACTCTGCTGGTGGCAGTGTGGAGCGTGTGAGTGTGCATTATTAGCGTGACAGTTAATATTTTGTGTGGCTAAAAGTTTGAGCACAGCTGAAGTTGACTACAGATGCCTGCTGATGTCTCATGACTGGACCTTCTCAGATAAACACAGTGAAGCCGTGAATACAAAAAGATAACTGATTAACACTCCTCATAAATAACTTATTAATTTGCTTTCAGGCAAATTCCTTTCAATACCCGAACAATTTATAAGAAGTGTCTCTGAAATATTTATAAGCCAGGGTAAGTGGGCAATTTGTGCCTGACTAATGACAAGAGCATTCCCTCTAATTACACAAGTTGCGATGGGATTAGACAGTTCTTCTTTCTTAAAGGCCGTTGACTGGCATAACCAGCAGTGTCAGGCATTCAGCGCTGACAGGAAAGGAAGCCGCCATTACACACCGAGCTAATAAAAGTGTGTCGTTTAATTAAGGCTAACGTTTCCTCTCATAATAAAGCAGCGCATTTGAAGACCATGCCTGACGTATCAAGAGATTTGTACTTACACCCCCGCACGTAATTAATAAGACAACGATAACTCAAAGTGCCCGTGGTTCCCAATCCGAATTGCAGCGCTGGCAAACACACAAAGCTGCTAATAAACAATATGGAAATAGATTCCCTGATGACCTCCGGAGGGTTCCAGGATTCACACGCACACACGTGCAAAATTCAGGTTATGAATACAGAGCTTCAACCTTGTGGAAGTGGCTGAGAGAACAGCTCAGAACCCTTGTTGGTAGTTCAACATTTATTTCAGCGGCGGCACATGGCTCAGAATCAGAGACCCCCCCCCCCCCCCACCACCACCACCCCCCATACAACGGAGACAGAAGGTTATTGCTGATATGGTGATGCTTTGAGGGCCATTATCAGACAGCACAAACAATTAAGGGTGTCAATAATGAGAGAATAAGAGGGGTCTTTTGTGGACATCCTTTTGTGGCAGAGGCCCCTCTGGCATGAAAAGACCGAGACACACTGTTGGACCTCCCCCCCGCTGGTGGGCCGATGTAGTCATTAGCTAGTGATAAGCCCGGGGAGGCGGCGCTAAGAGATAGAGCGCAGGATCCAATTTAGGATGAAGAAGGCTATGTAGAGGGGACAGTGTGAGCTGTAAACCTACGGAGTCTACGTACATCGCTCTTACATGAAGGGAGATTTCTAATCAAGATCTAAATATATTATTTCACCTCTCAGTGTAGCTCCGGGACCTCAGACTGTCTGAACACATAATGTGATGATATCACGACTGCTGTCCGTGATAAATATTCAGCCTACTGTCATCATCGGGGTCATTCTCTTCCCACTGTCCTCCTCCTGCCATGATTGACACCTGCATCCGCCGGGCCTCGGAGGGCAGCCAACCGTTCTCTTGTGTCGCGGCTCTGCATGGCCGATCACGGGGGTCCCGCCCTCGGACCCTGGCTGCCGGGGCCCCGACGGGGAAGCGCTCGGCCCCCGACGACACGTTTAGGAAGTAGCGCTGGCTGGTAATTGTCCTGTGCCAGCGGGGAAGATGGAGGGACACAGGGACGAGACAAAGGGAGGAGAGAATGAGCGTGAGGGACGAGGCCTCCGAGCCTTTCATGGGAGAGTAGCCGTCTAGACATCAATGCTCCACACAAGAGATCGAGCCTCTTTTAATATGACTCTGAGAGGATCTTGTTCCCCCCTTTAGGATGGGAAAGGAAGGCTGGTGGGGGGGGGGGTAAGACTCAATGATCCAAGACACAACTAGAGCTTGACCTTGCTGATGCAACGTGATGTCAGAGATCTGATGACAAAAGTCCGTACCGCGGTTTACGTGTCGCTGCGCCCACTCACTTCTGTTCAGATCAACACTGACTGATGGAGCTGATAGCTGACGTGATGGGTGGATGCTCCATGGGTGGATGCTCCGTGGGTGGATGCTCCGTGAGAGGATGCTCCGTGGGTGGATGCTCCGTGGGTGGATGCTCCATGAGAGGATGCTCCACGGGTGGATGCTCCGTGGGTGGATGCTCCGTGGGTGGATGCTCCATGAGAGGATGCTCCACAGGTGGATGCTCCAGGGGTGGATGCTCCGTGGGAGGATGCTCCATGGGTGGATGCTCCAGGGGTGGATGCTCCGTGGGAGGATGCTCCATGGGTGGATGCTCTGTGGGTGGATGCTCTGTGGGAGGATGCTCCATGGGTGGATGCTCCATGGGTGGATGTTCCATGAGAGGATGCTCCATGGGTGGATGCTCCATGAGAGGATGCTCCATGGGAGGATGCTCCATGGGTGGATGCTCCAGGGGTGGATGCTCCGTGGGAGGATGCTCCATGGGTGGATGCTCTGTGGGTGGATGCTCTGTGGGAGGATGCTCCATGGGTGGATGCTCCATGGGTGGATGCTCCATGGGTGGATGCTCCGTGGGAGGATGCTCCGTGGGTGGATGCTCCATGGGTGGATGCTCCGTGGGAGGATGCTCCGTGGGTGGATGCTCCGTGGGAGGATGCTCCGTGGGTGGATGCTCCATGGGTGGATGCTCCGTGGGAGGATGCTCCGTGGGTGGATGCTCCGTGGGTGGATGCTTCATTGGTGGATGCTCTGTGGGTGGATGCTCCATGAGAGGATGCTCCATGGGTGGATGCTCCAGGGGTGGATGCTCCATGGGTGGATGCTCCGAGGATGGATGCTCCATGGGTGGATGCTCCGTGGGTGGATGCTCCGTGGGAGGATGCTCCGTGGGTGGATGCTCCGTGGGAGGATGCTCCGTGGGTGGATGATCCATGAGAGGATGCTCCAGGGGTGGATGCTCCATGGGTGGATGCTCCGTGGGTGGATGCTCCGTGGGTGGATGCTCCGTGGGTGGATGCTCCGTGGGTGGATGCTCCGTGGGTGGATGCTCCATGAGAGGATGCTCCAGGGGTGGATGCTCCATGGGTGGATGCTCCGTGGGAGGATGCTCCGTGGGTGGATGCTCCGTGGGTGGATGCTCCGTGGGTGGATGCTCCATGGGAGGATGCTCCATGGGTGGATGCTCCATGGGTGGATGCTCCGTGGGTGGATGCTCCGTGGGAGGATGCTCCGTGGGTGGATGCTCCGTGGGAGGATGCTCCATGGGTGGATGCTCTGTGGGTGGATGCTCTGTGGGAGGATGCTCCGTGGGTGGATGCTCCATGGGAGGATGCTCCGTGGGTCGATGCATTGTGGGTGGATACTCCATGGGTGGATGCTCCGTGGGTGGATGCTCCGTGGGTGGATGCTCCGTGGGTGGATGCTCCGTGGGTGGATGCTCCATGAGAGGATGCTCCAGGGGTGGATGCTCCATGGGTGGATGCTCCGTGGGTGGATGCTCCGTGGGTGGATGCTCCGTGGGTGGATGCTCCGTGGGTGGATGCTCCGTGGGTGGATGCTCCATGAGAGGATGCTCCAGGGGTGGATGCTCCATGGGTGGATGCTCCGTGGGAGGATGCTCCGTGGGTGAATGCTCCATGAGAGGATGCTCCAGGGGTGGATGCTCCATGGGTGGATGCTCCGTGGGTGGATGCTCCGTGGGTGGATGCTCCGTGGGTGGATGCTCCATGGGTGGATGCTCCGTGGGTGGATGCTCCGTGGGTGGATGCTCCGTGGGTGGATGCTCCGTGGGTGGATGCTCCATGAGAGGATGCTCCAGGGGTGGATGCTCCATGGGTGGATGCTCCGTGGGTGGATGCTCCGTGGGAGGATGCTCCGTGGGTGGATGCTCCGTGGGAGGATGCTCCATGGGTGGATGCTCTGTGGGTGGATGCTCCGTGGGAGGATGCTCCGTGGGTGGATGCTCCATGGGAGGATGCTCCGTGGGTCGATGCATTGTGGGTGGATACTCCATGGGTGGATGCTCCATGGGTGGATGCATTGTGGGTGGATGCTCCATGGGAGGATGCTCCGTGGGTGGATGCTCCGTGGGTGGATGCATTGTGGGTGGATGCTCCATGGGTGGATGCTCCATTGGTGGATGCTCCATGGGAGGATGCTCCGTGGGTGGATGCTCCGTGGGAGGATGCTCCATGGGAGGATGCTCCGTGGGTGGATGCTCCATGGGAGGATGCTCCATGGGTGGATGCTCTGTGGGTGGATGCTCCGTGGGTGGATGCTCCATGGGAGGATGCTCCGTGGGTGGATGCTCCGTGGGTGGATGCTCCATGGGAGGATGCTCCATGGGTGGATGCTCCATGGGTGGATGCTTCATTGGTGGATGCTCCGTGGGAGGATGCTCCATGGGTGGATGCTCTGTGGGTGGATGCTCCATGGGAGGATGCTCCGTGGGTGGATGCTCCGTGGGTGGATGCTCCATTGCATGCTGCCTGAACTCTGACTATATTAAACTGCACTACACTGGACATCTTACAGACCTGCTTGATTAATACTGTATAAAACATAATGTCACTCATTCCATTCTGCTCTTATACTATTTATTCATGTTAATTTATTCATTAATATCTATAATAATAATAATAATAATAATAATTATTATTATTATTATTATATTAATTTATATATATAAACATATGATAATAAAAATAAACTTTGTATAATACTATATATAGTATAAATAATATATATTATATAATGAAATTATGTAATAATAGAAATAAACAACTATGTAATATTTATATGAATTATTATATATAATTAGTTTTTATTTAGTCATCATACAGTGTTTGTGTGTGTGTTTGAATCCTTGTTGTCATTAAGCTGCAGTGTTTATTCTGTACCAGCTCTCCTCTACTACCTCCTCCTGAACAGGTGCACTGTGTGTGTGTGTGTGTGTGTGTGTGTGTGTCTGTGTGTGTGTGTGTGTGTGTGAGAGTGTGTGAGTGTGTGTGTGTGTGTGTGTGTGTGTGTGTGTGTGTGTGTGTGCAGAGAGCAGGTGGGGGGTGGGGAGAGAGGGTAATGGGTCAGGACTCTATTTTGAACCAGTACTTACTGGTTCTTTAATAAACCTTTGACCCCCCCCATGGGGTCATATATCCCTAAACAACTGTGCCGCTCTGCCACCCACAGAGACTCGAGCTGCTGCTGCTGCTGAACACATTTACCCTTCAAACACTCCTCAGTACCACACCAATGTTTCCTTTATTCACTGACTAATCCAATTATTCATATTTTTATTAGATGAGCTCCCTGGTGGAGTCCCACAGGGATCCGTCTCTGGATCATTATTATTATTATTATTATTATTCTCTACACAACGACTCCATCTTCATGTCTTTTTAATAAGAGGTGTTGCTGGTGCTGAATGTCACTGTGCTCACTGTCAGTGTGTTATTGTGTTGATTATAACTCATCCATAGTGATGCATCCTAACACTGCTGCTCCTCTTTAAAACCTCACTATCACTATCACTGCACTGCTCATATATTACATTAATGTATAGGAAGGTGGTTTGTGACATATTGACCAATAATGTGCATATTGACACACTGTCAGTCGGAGCTAATGTGGCATATGTACATACTGTATATATGTATATGTATACTGTATATATATATGTATATATACAGTATATGTATTGACATAGGAGGACCTGTGCAGTTAGCTAAAAATAAAGCTGTGATTAGCTCCACAGTAATATGATAATAATAATAATATAAAGGCTGTGAGGTGTGAGGTCATAACATTAAAAGTATTACAGATATTCTGCACAGCTTCCTGATTGGCTAACATCCCCTGTCAGTCCAGCGGTGTGGGCGGGACTGTGATGTCTGTTTGTTGATGTTCTTTGTCTTCGTTCAGCCGCGGTGTTGTTTCATTGCTCTTGATTAACATCCAGTTAGTTCTTCTGTAAACTACCAACGATCTGCTGGAGATGGAAAACGTCCCGGATCACACTTCCTGTTTTACATCACTTTTATTTTCTTCCAGTGAAGACCTGCAGACACACAGGGACTTTATTTATGACTCACTGTACACCCAGAGAAGAGCTTGTGATTCATCATCATACATTCGTCATACTGGTTTTCAACCAAACAGTCATGTATTATATTATGTATAGTCATGTTATTATTATATCTGTATGTATTATATTACAGTCATGTTATTATTATATCTGTATGTATTATATTACAGTCATGTGTATGCTATTCAAGCAATGCATTTTTCTTTTCGGGGGGGTCGGGGTTGGGGGGGTCAGGGGGTGGTTGGTAAAGCTCAACCTGTATTGTAACTAGTGACTGCAGCAGTTGACAACGTGTAGTGGAATAAAACAATATTTGAATAAATGCGTTACATCAACCACTTGGTGTAGAAGGAGAAAGTAGCAGTAAAATAGATAATTTCTATAAAATAGAAATGTGCTTCAACTGTTGCTCTACCTGTGGTGTAAATGTCACCACCTCATAAGTTTGTCTTTAACTGCTCCTGTTAATTGTTCATTCTTGAATAGTTTTGAATAGTTTCTACTGCTATATATATACTAGTTGTATATTCCTTTTATTTTATTTTATTTTATTTATTCTTATTTTTCTATTTACGGTATATACTTATTCTCTCTTTGTGCTGCTGTACCACCTGAATTCCCCCTCTGGGGATCAATAAAGGCTTATCTTATCTTATCTGATCTGATCATATCTGCTGATCTGATCTGTTCTGATCTGATCTGATCAGATCTGATCTGATCTGATCTGATCTGATCTGATCTGTTCTGTTCTGATCTGATCGGTGGGGGGGTGGACCAGGAGCAGACGGGGTTCTCCTCCTCATCTGAAAGTGTCTCTGTAACCCCTCCGATGTGGGTCGGGGTCAGGGTTCAGCCCGGGACAAAACCCTCTATCACTCAGATGCTGTCACTTTGCCCCCCCCCCCCCCAGCCACACGGCCAACAGCACCCTTAACAATAATCTAATTAGGTATCAATGAGCTCCGTAGCCCTGGATGTAATTGGCTTTTTATGGGCGGGTGTGAGGGGGGGGGGGGGGGGGGGGGGGGGGGGGCGGTGGGCGTACAGCTGGTGGCGGTAAATGAGACAGGATACATCCTCATAAATGTTTAGCATGTCCAACAGACACACACACGACATGCATACACACAAACACCAGGACACACACACACACACACACACACACACACACACACAATCTCATATTGTGGATTCAGCCGATTCAGCCAACTGCAGACCAATTACAGTCTCAGATTATCTAGTTTTAAAGGTCCCATATTGTAAAAAGTGAGATTTTCATGTCTTTAATATTATAAAGCAGGTCTAAGTGAAATATAAATACTGTGAAAGTATGAAAACACTCAATCCACAGATAAACACACACACAGCCCGTATTCAGAAACTGAGCGTTTGAAACAAGCCGTCAGGATTTCTGTACATTTGTGATGTCACAAATATACAATATTTAGACAATTTCACAGTTTTAAACATTAACATACTAAATGTGTCCCAGTTTATTTCCTGTTGCAGTGGATGTGAATGACATCAGCTGACAGGAAGTAAACATGGACCCAAGCTGTTGCCTAGCAACACAATTCCATTGCCAATCCATTGAAATGTGCTAAAACGGAGCGTTTTTGACAGAGCGTGAATACAGGTATATTCAGACAGACAGGAGGAGAAAAATAATGTGTTGTTTGAATATTAAATCATGTAAACATGTTCTAGTAGAAACACAAAATATAGGTTTGAACCTGAAGATGAGCAGGATATGTCCCCTTTAAAGGCGTATTTCCACCTATTATTTCCTCCAACTGTTGCCATCTATGGGTCATTTATTATCACCAGCTTGATCTCCAGTGATCAATTATTAGGTTATTAATGGATGGTTTGATTGGCTGATCATGATGTACTTCAGGTCTAGTCTGTTTCAAACATAAATAAAAAACTGAATCAGTGCACACTGATAACCCTAACCCTGTTACATAAGACACTGTTATGTGGTTGCCATGGTGATGGTGCGGTATGGCTAAGTGTGAAAACTATCCTCAATTAGCTCCTGCTACCAGACAGGTCACTATCACCCCCCCCCCCCCCCCCCACCACCACCTCTCTGGTCCACTTCCTCCTTGCTATCGTCCCTGGCTCGGCTCAGCTCGGCTCGGCTCTCCTCGCTCTCCCTCCCTGAGCCGGCCACGCTGACCGCAGTGCCGACGCGCTACATTAGCTCAACGCCAGCGAGCAGGGGCGAGCTAATGAGACACGGGCGTGGGCTCTGTAGCTCGTTCATCATCCTGCTCACTCCGAT